>PVIH01009228.1:0-41585 GCA_004025045.1 Sigmodon hispidus | reverse complement strand
TTAGCTTTGTTGTTTATAGATTCATGAGAAAAGGATTATCTTGAAGTTTCTAAGACATAAGATTCTGGGGCTGGAGAGATGGCTCAGCGGTTAAGAGCGCCGTCTGCTCTTCCAGAGGACCCGGGTTCGATTCCCAGCACCCACATGGCAGCTAACAACTGTCTGTAGTTCCAGTTCCAGGCAAAACACCAAGGCAAATAAATAAATAAATAAAGTAAAAAAAAAAAAGACATAAGATTCTACCGTATGACTGGAAAAGTGGCAAAAATGCTTGCCACCAAGGCTGATGAGCTGAGTTTGATCCCTGGAACCCACATGGTAGGAGAGAATGGACTCTGGTAAGTGTCCTTTGACCTCCACATATCATCCACGCAGGCAGGCACATACCTATATATATACACATGTGCATACAAAATAAACAAGAATGTAGTTTTAAGAAGATCCTACTATAAGGAGATCCTTTTAGTTCACTCTGTATATACTATGCATCTAGACCATCCAGAATGTGTGGATATAAAGTAACGAACCTTAGTTGGTTTGTAAATTTAGCATCACAGCCCCTGATCTGCATAAAATTCTCTTTCAATTTGTAAACATGTCTCTATACTGTTTGACCTATGACGAGGTTATATCAGAAGTAAAACAAAAATGCATTGAATAATCTAACCTACCAACCTCAAGAGTGTAGCCTCAGAGCATGCTGTGGAGTATTGGCCATTTCTGATCAGAGTCACTTGGTTGAGTGGGAGCTGCCACTCACTGCCATTACTCAGCCTTGAGAAAGTGCCATGCCCCATACTGACAATATGAGGAAATATCAAAATCTGAAGTATAGTTTCTTTATTTATTTATTTGCCTTGGTGTTTGCCTGGAACTGGAACTACAGACAGTTGTTAGCTGCCATGTGGGTGCTGGGAATCGAACCCGGGTCCTCTGGAAGAGCAGAGGGTGCTCTTAACCACTGAGCCATCTCTCCAGCCCCTGAAGTATAGTTTCTATTGAAGGCCTTTCACATTTATCTTATCATAACATTTAAAACTTGCCCCAGCCAGCAGGGTCTTCAGCATGGACTTGAATCTGGGAAGGAAACAAATGGAAGGCAGGAACACAAAGAACAGAAGGACAAGACAAATCTCTCTGTTCAAGTCCTTCAAAGTTTTATTGTTACAGCCAATATTTATACAGAATCTCTGTGATGCAGGTAGCTGGGAGGAAAGGGTGGAATATTCAAAAGAATGTAGCAAGCCTGTGAGGGGAAGTAACAGACAGGGTAGAATCGACTTTATTTATTTATTTTTATTATGTATACAGTGTATAGAAGAGGGCACCAGATTTCATTATAGATGGTTGTGAGCCACTATGTGGTTGCTGGAAATTGAATTCAGGACCTCTGGAAGAACAGTCAGTGCTCTTAACCTCTGAGCCATCTCTCCAGCCCACAGGGTACAATCGATATGGAAATATATCTGTTATCAGTTGAGGGCCTGGGGAAGGTCACCTTGCTGATCTGAGAAGGTCAAAGAGAAAGCCTGGAGTCATGGTTTAGCTTAACAATAAGGGTGTGTAGTCTTCTGGTATTTGCTATCTAGAGTATAGACTGCTGGCTATCTAGAGTATAGACTGTAGAGGAGCTAACTTTTAAAATATGGCTAAGTTAGATTTTGGCTCTCAACAAAAACTCATCAGTGGGGATCAGAGAGGTGCCTCAGTGATTAAGGCCATCAAGCCCGATGACCTGAGTTCAGTCCTTGTTACCCACATTGTAGAGGGAGAAATCTGACCCCCATGAGTTGTCCTTTGACCTCCATGTGCATGCAGTGGCACATATATACCCTTCAAAAATTGATTATAAAAATTGTCAACTGAGGGGGCTGGAGAGATGGCTCAGTGGTTAAGAGCACAGATTGTTCTACAAGAGGACCCTGGTTCAATTTCCAGCACCTACATGGCAGCTTATAACTGTCTGTAGCTTCAAGACTGACCCCTTCACACAGACATACATGCAGGCAAAACACCGATGTACATAAAATAAGAATAAATAAATAATTTTTAAAAAATTGTCAACCGAACCATCAAGAGTTGGGGCCATCTGTACAGTCACATATGGTCTTTAGTTAATGCGATCTTCATGCAAGTCCAAAGAAACAGAATTTGTCATTTCTGGGGACAGAGGGGGAGGATAGTTTAGTTGGTAGGGTGTTTTCTTAGCATGTATAAATTCCTGGTTCAGTTCCCAGCAATGCAGTCATTGAACATGGTGGTATACACCTATAATCCTGGTACTCATGAGGTAGAGGCAGGAGGGTGAGTTCAAGGTTAGCCTTGACTATATAGTGAATCTAAAGCCATCCTAGGCTATATGAAAACCTATCTCGGGGCTGGAGAGATGGCTTAGCGGTTAAGAGCACTGACTGCTCTTCCAGAGGACCAGGGTTTGGTTCCCAGCACCCACATGGCAGCTCACAGCTGTCTATAGTTCCAGACAAAACACCAAGGCAAATAAATAAAGTTGTTTTTTTTTTTTTTAAAAAAAAAAGAAAACCTATCTCAAAATCCATCTTACAGATGAGCAATCTAACAGAGTTTTAATGATTTAACTGTTCGAGTCAAGGGCAAACAGATGGTAACTGGACTTAAACTCCAAAGCTGTGCTCCTGTATTATGCCTCCTTTGGCACAGATTAGTGCTGTTTGCTTCTTGCCTTCTGAAGTTATGCTGTGCTTTGGCAGCAAGAGGTGTTTTGGCAGGCCCTGTGGCAGACCGGTTAGGTTAGGAGGAACCTCATCTTTAGGGTCAAGGACACTGGCTCTTTAACTAATTATCCCTGTCTTAGACACACCATTGGTCCTCTGTGAGCTTCAGTTTGTACACCTGTACAAACTGAGACAATCATGTCTACCACACTAGGTTACTATACAGTTTCAGTGAATACCCATGTGTCAAGGGCTTAGTATGATGTCTGGAGCATAGGCCTCTTAGGAGGAAGCATCAGAGTTAAGCTATTGTTTGTACTTCTTTTCTTTTTTTTTTAATTTTTTTTAAACTTTATTATTTATTTATTTGCCTTGGTGTTTGCCTGGAACTGGAACTACAGACAGTTGTTAGCTGCCACGTGGGTGCTGGGAATCGAACCCAGGTCCTCTGGAAGAGCAGACGGTGCTCTTAACCGCTGAGCCATCTCTCCAGCCCCTTGTTTGTACTTCTTTTCAAAGCATACATATTCTTTAATTTTCTTTTTTCTTTCACTTATTTAGTTGTGATGTGTGTGTGTGTGTTATCTTACTTCAGAACTTGCTGTGTAGTCCAGGCTAGCCCCAAACTCATAAAGATCCCCAGGCCTCTGCCTCCTGAGTGATAGGATCAAAGGATGTGCTACCATTCCCAGCCTCTTTTCTTTTTAAATTATATTTATTTCTTTTCTTAAACTTTATTTTTTATTTATTTGTCTTGGTGTTTGCCTGAAACTGGAACTATAGACAGTTGCTAGCCGCCATGTGGGTGCTGGGAATCGAACCCCGGTCCTCCAGAAGAACAGCTAGTGCTCTTAACCACTGAGCCATCTCCCCAGCCCCCTATTTATTTCTTTCATGTGTGTATGTGTGGGAATGTCTGCACTTCATTGTCTGAGAACATCCTTTGAGAGTCAGTTGTCTTCCTCCAGGGGGATCCCAGAGACTGGACTTAGGTTGGTAGGTTTGATGGTGGGCGTCTATATCGAGTGAGCCACCTTGGTCTCAAAATCTTCACTTTTAAAAAGGGGCCTCTTCCAAGTCTTTAGACCTTATTGTCCTTAGTTGGAAGTCATGCTGATGAGGAACTGAAAAGTGTATTTGTGGAAGGGTAGGTATGGGCAAGGAGGGTGGTGATCACCCTTCCTCTGTTTTTTTCCCCCTAGAGTGACAGTTTGAACATGTGGCCAAAAAGAGCTTCAAGCTGTTTCACCACTGATATCTGCGCTTGCCAAGTGGTTGTGGGCATCATGGTGCAAAGACCCCAAGGACACTCAACAAAACCAGACTCTGAATCATTATTAAGCTGGCTGGCAGCTGCCTGGAGAGAACACCTTTCACAGAGCTGCCCTGACAGTTTCTGCAGGGAGCTTTTAAAGTCAACAACAACAACAACAACAACAAAACATATCCTGGTTGGCAGCTGCATGAGGAAACAGAGCAAGCAAGCAGTTTAACAGAAACAAAAAGTGACAGTTAGGGGGCTGGAGAGATGGCTCAGCAGTTAAGAGCACCGTCTACTCTTCCAGAGGACCCGGGTTCGATTCCCAGCACCCACATGGCAGCTAACAACTGTCTGTAGTTCCAGTTCCAGGCAAACACCAAGGCAAATAAATAAATAAAGTTTAAAAAAAAAAGTGACAGTTAGTTGGGGCATCATGATCTCATGCTTCCTGGGGCAGAGTTTGGTAATTTTCCAAGAGACTTTCCTATCGGAGGGGTTGTAGGTGGTGGTGGTGGGGGCAGCTTTCAGCTCTGAATCAGACCTTAGATTCTGCAACAGGGACAAGATGGCGGAACCTTGGCTTTATCATAAAGGTGCTCCTATTTATCATAAAGGTACTCCTATCAAGACAATAATCTTTTCTCTCGCTTCCCTCTCTGTTCCCCTTGCTTCTCTCTTCTAGCAGGCTTCAAACTCAGGGCAAGCTTCACAGCTTCAATGTGTGATCATGACACCTGGCAATAATTCATTCCCGTTTGAGAAGACTAAGGGAGGCAAACTAATTTCAGGCAGATATGTCTGTAACCTAGAGATCAAGCCTGATGAGATTGATTCATATGCTGACATGCCCATTAAACACAGTGCTTGGGGCTGGAGAGATGGCTCAGTGGTTAAGAGCACCGGCTGTTCTTCCAGAGGACCCGAGTTCAATTCCCAGCACCCACATGGCAGCTAACAACTGTCTGTAATTCCAGTTCCAGGCAAACACCAAGGCAAATAAATAAATAAATAAATAATAAATAAAGTTTAAAAAAAAAAAAAAACCACAGTGCTCAGCAGAGCAAAGGGGAGAGAGAGCTGTAAGGGTTAATCTCGGCTGCCAATTGATTGGATCTAGGACCAACTAGACATGCTTCTATATACACCTATGGGGGATTTTCTTGAGTAGGTAATCCTGTGGAGCCTTCTTCAGAGGCTTGGTCTGAGGAGGTCTGAGGGAAGAGTTTGTGCTTTTTGCCTGCATGTCTTTGATTCTTCATGGTGAATGCTACTGCTGCTGAGCGGAAGCTTCCCTGACATCAGAATCCTGTTTCTTTGGACTTTCAACATGGACTAGACTTGTGTCCTCCAGCTCTTTGGTGAAAGACAGGGGCTGTAGATTCATCTGGCCTCAGGGCCTGAGCAGCTCTGTCCTGTCTCTCTAGTGTGAAAACAGGTTATCATGTAAGTCAATCTAATAAATCCCTTTTGCTTTATGGATTCATGCTATCCATTCTGTTCCTCTAGTGAAACTTGACTAATACAAAGGCTGATCTCCAAATCCAAGGCAGTGACTTCTGGGTCACACAGGTGTCTGGAACACTAGGGCCTGAAGAGGAATTTGGCCAGAAGGGTAGGCAGTCAGCCTTGATGATGACATTGGAATGTGACACAAGGGGGCAGGGTATTCTTCTGGAGTTATGACTAGTCCTAGTGATGAGTATAGGCAAAGGCGTGTTTGCCATTAAAGTGTTTATGCATTGTCTCACTGGTCAGAGAACAAGACTGACTTCCTTAAGTGCTAGGCCGTAACCTTGATCTTTCCTCCAGCGGCTGTCATTCCTTGCTTCCAGGGCCCTTCTAAATTCAGCTCCTTGTGACCCATGCAGGGAACCAAGTGGTTTGAGTCTGTGATCTCTAGATTTACTAACTAGCAAATCTCCCAAACATATTATACATCTGGATTATAAAGAAGGGTCTAACTTTATTTTTGGCAGTTGACCTTTAATTTCACAGCTATAATAGATTTAAAGCGTGGCCCTCGGTGTCCTCCCTATTGTAATCACCTGGGTCAAGAGAGTTGAAAAATAGGGGGCTGAAGAGATGGCTCAGCGGTTAAGAGCACTGTCTGCTCTTCCAGAGGACCCGGGTTCGATTCCCAGCACCCACATGGCAGCTAACAACTGTCTGTAGTTCAAATAAATAAATAAAGTTTTTTTTAAAAAAAAAAAAACAAAGAGAGTTGAAAATAAATGTCACAGACCCATTCAGTCATCTCAAATTAGAGACTTTGTGTGGGACTTAGGAATCTGCATGCTAGAGTCCTCTGGGATGGTCTGATCCTGAAGTTTGGGACCCATGTATTTAGAAGGCAGAGTAGATAAGCAGAGACGGACGTCACAATCTGCCAATATGCTATGATGGTCCTGGCTGCCCTCTCCACCCTCCACCCTTCCCCTCTACCCTGTAAGCAACTGATGAATGTAAAATAGCTTTCACCATCCCAAGAAAGTCATTTTAAGTAAAACTCATCTGTACAAGTCACTTTCCTCCTCCTGCCCCCAGACTCCGTCTCTCTTAGGTAAATTTATGCTATCCGGTAGTGGTGGTGTAAGCCTATGAAGAAGAGGCAGGAGGCTATGAGTTCAAAGCTATCTTCGGCTACATATCAAATCTGAAACCAGTTTGGTCCATAGGAGACCCGATATCAAAAACCCAAGATCATAATATAATATGATATGATATAATTTACGTCACACAAGTTCTAGGCGCTAATTCTACTAATCAGTTTGGGATTGGTTGTTATGGTCAGGTGCAGGAGGAGCTCGGGAATGCCTTTTTAATCCGGTTTCTGGAATTGGCAGGGACTGGGACAGATGTGCCCTATTACCTCCTAAAACCCCCGATTCGTAAGAGTCTACCCAGCCAGACATTTCTGGATTTTTGTAACCTCAGTTTCCCTTCCGATTGGAGGCACTTGTTGCTAAATTGAAGGAAGAGGAAATTAAATAATGCAAAAATCTGGGGTAAACTCCTCAGCCTCATTGGAAGAGAGAAACCTTTGCTCCTCCCATTTGGACTCCGCCAGGTAACTCGCTGCTCCTTCTCTCCAATCCTCAGCGCCGCATCCCCTTTAGCAGCCCTAACCAATCGCCGGCCAATCCCCGCGGCCTCTCGCTGGCGCAAAGGGCGGATGGATTGGTCGTGTCTAGTGCTCGGCTGGTTCCGCCCCCTCCGCCCTGTGGTTGGCGGTGGGGGCCGCGGCCGCGGGGCGGGTCCGCCGGCGGGGCGGGGCGGCCGGTGCCCGGGGGCGGGCGGGAGGCAGCACGGCGGCCCCAGCCAGAGTCGGAGCTGGAGCCGGAGCGGCGGCGGCTGCGGAGCACGGGCGCCGGCGCAGTAGGATGAGGCAGCCAGCGGATTCAGGGTGAGCGTACCGGGACCAGGTGGGGCGGTGCTAGGAGTGTCGGGCGGAGCAGGCCCTGGGCTGGGCTGGCCCGACACCGGGGCATCCGCAGCTCCTGCAGCCGTTGGCGCAGCGGGGCTCGGTTCAGCCCATCCATGCTCCCGGAACTCAGGACTCTGGCACCGGTGGCCCTGGGAGATCCCTTCCCTGCTCAGTGGCCGGGCGGGGCGGGGTCGCCCCGGGGCCAGAGGTGCAGCCTGCGGGTCCTAGTCCAGCGTCCTCCCCGTCGGTGTAGGTCCGGGAAAGCAGCATCCACATGCTCGCTGAAGGAAAACACTTGTCACTTGTATACGTGGGGCCTCGGCTTCCCACCGCCCCCTCGGCCACCGTGGGAGAAGCTTGGGAGTGGAGAAGCGCGGTTACTTTTGCGCGAATCTGTCAGCTCAGCGGCGGTCGGTGTCTCGCTTGTTTTTCTGCAACTCCTGGGAGCGAGGGGTGATTTGTATGTTTTTGAAGGGAGACCGCGGCACACCGAAACCAGGGGAGATCGGAAGGTTAACAAGTGACATTGGGCCGAGGCCTAACGCCAGCTGCTCCGCTGGGAGCGCGGGGATGATGGTGGCGGAGACCCGGGGACCCTAGTGGGGACGGGAACCACCCGCTCCGTTGCACCGCAGGCCACTCCGGAGTGCCGACTCTGCGCGGGAGTTAGTGTAGGGGAGTTTAAACCCACTGAGAATGATTTTTTGGAGAACTTAGCCCCTCAGTGGGTTGATGGTTACCTAAACCATCAGTTGTTATGGTTACACGGCATCAAATTTAAGGGCAAAGTCTGTTTTAAACACCCTCGCTTTTTTTTTTTTTCCATCTCTCCAGAGCTAAGGAGCATTTTGTCATTAGATTTCATAGATACTGTGTAAGGAGGACATACCTTTTTAGAATTGAAGGAAAAAAAGTGTGGGATCCTTGAAGACAGGTGCTCTGTTCCTGTGTGAGGTCTAAGTGTCTCGACACCATTGCCCAATGCTCAGGTGTGAAGAAGAGTCTTCCAGATATTCTGGTTCTTCTCCCCAAAGGATGTAGAACAGGCATCTCAAAAGCCAGATTCAATTCGAAGAGAAAGTGACTTTTATGTGGAAAATGAGGAAGAATGGAAGGACAGATGATCTTTGACCCATGCAGAAGGGAGTGTGAAGGGTCTGGGTTTGAGTTTCCATATTGAGATGATATGCAGGGAAAGCTTATCTTGTACTGGATGGATGAAACCACCTTTTCTGTTAGCTTTCCCAAGCCTTACAGGATTTCAGGACCCTTTCGGACTCTTCAAAACAGGTAACCCTCTTGAGGCTGAGAGGATGGGTCAGAGTTTCATTGGTGTCTTTGCTGTGTGAGCTCATCTGGGAGTGTACATGAAGACTTGTAGGGGGTGGTGAGGGCTCTGGGGGACTGCACTTCCACACATTTGGGAGAGGAGATGCACAAGGCCATTCATACCAGAACATGGTGGTAATAAGCTCACTGACATGTAGTCCATGGGCAGATGAGGAGAAAGGACAAGATAGAGTGGTTTGGGCTGATAGAAATGAGAGCGAAAGGATCTACCAGACATACTACTGTATGTTATTAGAGATTATGTTACTAGGCTGCTTCTAGGAAAAGCATCGAAGTTAGGCTGTGTGGTATGTATGTGTGCATGTATTTTGAGAAAAAGTCTCTTGTACCCCAGGTTGGCCTCAGACTTGTTACCTCGCTAAAGATGGCATGGAACTTCCTGATCCTTCTGCCACCAATTCCTGAGTGCTGGGATCCCAGGCAGGCCTGCACTACCATTACCAGGTTGATGTGCTGCTGGGGATCAAAGCCAGAGCTTCATGCACGCTAGGCAAGCCCTCTATCAGCTGAGCCGCATCCCAGCTTAATTACACTGTTAGGTAGAATAACTGTAGGATGTTTTGAACAAAGAAATTGCCTAGAATCAAAAAAGGCTATTTATTTAATAACTGTTGATTGCGAGTCTGTGGCATGGTAGACTCTAACAGACTCCATGGATATGGGGAGCGGAGGAAGGGATTCTCTCCCGCTCAGAAGTTCTTGTTTCCTGAGGCTCTTAGAGAAAGAGGGGGAGAAAGGTACAGAAATAATAAAAACAGAGAAAGGGAGAAATCCTTCCACTGTGGACTACTGTGATATCAAACTGAATCTTCAAAGACCAGTTTCTGGGTGGGGTCAGTATAGAATTATATCCTCCCGTGCGCTTCTTGACTGGTGTCTTGGTTTGGGTCTCTTTCCTTTGATTATCGATTCATTTATCCCTAAGTTAGAAAGAGCATTAATGAACACTGCCCTTATCTTCTACGGGCCTCTAGTTTTTCTTTCATTTTTTTGTTTTTTTCCCTCCTTAATTTTTTTCTTGGGCTTGAAAGATGGCTCAGCAGTTAGGAGAACTGACTGTTTTTCTCTAGGACCTGGGTTCAATTCCCAGCATGTCGGCTCACAACTGTCCAGTTCCAGGAGATCCAAAACCCATGGCAAAACACTAATGCACTTAAGAAATAAATAAATAATTAAAAATTATTTCTCCTGTTTGATTCTTTTCTTTTCTTTTCTTTTTTTTTTTGTGAGCTGGAAAATATCTTTATTTGTTCTAGGGAGCTGGTCAGTCCTCTCAGAATTTCTGAAATTGCTTCTTGGTGCCAGCAGCCTTGGTGACCTTGAGCACATTAAAGCGCACCATCTTGCTCAGGGACCTACACTCCCCCACGGTGACAATGTCTCCGATCTGTACGTCCCTGAAACACGGGGACAGGTGTACAGATATGTTCTTGTGGCGCTTCTCAAAGCGATTGTACTTCCAGATGTAATGGAGATAGTTGTGGCAAATGACAATGGTCCTCTGCATCTTCATCTTGGTAACGACACCAGACAGGATACGACCTCGGATGGAGACGTTACCAGTGAAGGGGCATTTGTTGTCTATGTAGGTGCCCTCGATGGCCTCCTTAGGCGTCTTGAATCCTAAACCGATGTTTTTGTAGTACGGAGGGAGTTTTTCCTTGCCGGTTTCTCCAAGTGGAACACGCTTCTTATTTTGAAAGATTGTGGGCTGCTTTTAGTAAGCACGTTCGGTCTGAATGTCCGCCATCTTCCCGGCAGCCGGAGAAAAAGAGAGGGGGCTGGACAGCACTCGGCCTTCCTTATTCAGTACCTTGATTCGTTTTTTAAATATTTATTTATTTATTTATTTATCTTAAAAACTTTATTTATTTATTTGCCTTGGTGTTTGCCTGGAACTGGAACTACAGACAGTTGTTAGCTGCCATGTGGGTGCTGGGAATCGAACCCGGGTCCTCTGGAAGAGCAGACGGTGCTCTTAACCGCTGAGCCATCTCTCCAGCCCCTTAAATATTTATTTTTATTTTATGTGAATTGGTGTTTTGCCTGCATGTATAACTGTGTAAGGGTGTCAGATCTAGGAATTACAGTTGTTAGCTGCCATGTGGATGCTGGGAATTGAACTCAGGACCTCTTGAAGAATAGTCAGTGCTCTTAACCACTGAGCCATCTCTCCAGCCCCAGCCCTGATTCTTAATATTCTAAGAGTCCCACTTAGGAGTTGTTGAGGTCACAGGGGATGTTGGTTTCTTTGATTCTATGCCAAAGCAGAAGTTGACTATCACTTTGAAGATGGCTTTTCAAGTCCTACCTCTTCCACCTACAGCATCCCAGGCTTGTCCTGTAGCAGCCTTGGGGCAGGATGATCACACGTTTTTATGGAGGAGGAATGGGGCTCAGGATCGTTCCCCGACTTAAGCAGAGCTGGACCTTCAACATAGGGCTGTTTGATCCCAAGATGTGCTTTTCCCATTGGACCACATTTACTTTTCCTGAGAAGCAAGTGGAGTTTGAGAACTGACCTAGAGGCATCTCTGTGACAGGGCAGGCCCTGCACCACCTAATGAGTGCTGTGGTGGGGGACAGTCAACTGCTGTGTCCTGCCTCTCTGCTGGGTGCAGTTTGGGGGGATCCTTAGGAACTCTGGGGAAAGGTAGTCAGGCTTTCTGGGAATTCATCTTGGTGCATCATCTTGCCAGCTCTGTGACCTTGAGGGAATTGCTGTCTTTGTGTACCTTAATCTCTTCACCTATAGACTCTATTCATGGTGTAGCAATACCAAGACAGTGCAATCTGTATTATTTTTTCATCTTTAAGAACAATTGTCTAGGGCTGGAGAGATGGCTCAGTGGTTAAGAGCACCCTCTGCTCTTCCAGAGGACCCGGGTTCGATTCCCAGCACCCACATGGCAGCTAACAACTGTCTGTAGTTCCAGTTCCAGGCAAACACCAAGGCAAATAAATAAAGTTTTTTTTTTTTTTTTTTAAAAAAAAAAGAACAATTGTCTAAAGACTCAGGGAGTCTTACACTGGCATATGGAATGTGTTTGCTGTATAAGCATTGGTGTGTCTTACAGTCATCGGCCTTAGCTTAGATGAATGCTGGTAGTACATTATTTACAGGAAGTTAGGAGGCGTGTTAAATGAGGTCTCATGTGCTTGGCAGACAGTGAGCCCCCATAACAGTTGATGCTCTCCAGCGGCAGAGTGAGCAGTTAATTGTAGGTGACTCTGAGGTAAAGCTTTGGAGCATCCAGTAAGCTTTGCCACTCAGAACCTGGTGATAATCCATGAACTGGGCTCATGGGCTGGAGGGACAGTTTCCAGTTTGCCTGGAGTGTTGTCCTTTAGCTGACTTGTTCTCATGAGAAGCATTAATTTCAGGAACTAATGAGCCATGGCCAGTCAGCTCCCTTTGTCCTGTCTATTCATTAAGTTCTTTGTCACCTTTAAATCCTCCAGTTAAAAATAAAGGTCGATGTAGAAAGTGTGGAACCCTGTATCGATGTATTCTTTCATGAGAGTTTAAAGCTACTCACGGTTTGATTCGAGATTGTGTTCTTTTCCAGACTCTCTATGGTCTTGATGAGAGAATGTAAAATGAGACTCTGGAGAGGGATGCTGGAAGGCATGAGTGTGGAGACGCTCTTGAATGGCATTGGAGGGTGGGAACTGAACCTTGCACTTGGCACCTAGAAGTCTGGCAGAAGGCCTGGTGATATCACCTGTTACCCCCGCATTCCTGGGTACATCTTTACCACTCTCTAGGTGGCAAAGTTTCTTACAAATTGAGGACTTCCTTAATTACCTTGCCTCGAGCCCCAACACAGTCTCAGCATAAGAGCTTGTGAACCCAGGGAGCTGAGGTATTCAGTGGCTGAAAGGAATTACTACCTTCCAAACTTTTTGTTTTGGAGATAAGGTTTCATGTCAGCCCAGATTTTGCTTTTGTTTCTAGAGTGGCTGGGATTACAGGCAGGTCCTGTCATTTGAGGGTCTCAATCAGGACTTTCAGAGTTTCACTGGGTATTTGTGACAGTGTTTGAAAAGTAGAAAACAGCAGTTGGAAGGCAGAGACAGGCAGATATCTATGAGTTTGAGGCCAGCCTGGTCTACATTGCAGGTTTCCGTATATCTAAGGCTACATGGTGAGACCCTGTCTCAAAAAGAAAAGTGGGAAACAACAATCATAACAATGGGACTGGCTGTTATTTATATAGAATTGCCATGGCCAGGGTCAAACTTGTACCTGGTTCAAACTTCAGAAATTCTTTCTGTGTGTGTGTGTGTGTGTGTGTGTGAGAGAGAGAGAGAGAGAGAGAGAGAGAGAGAGAGAGAGACAGAGAGAGAGAGAGAGAGACAGAGAGAGAGAGACAGAGAGAGAGAGAGACAGAGAGAGACACCCCGAGACCTTGAGACCCCATCAGGGGTCTCTCTCTCTGAGGTCCTGACTCCTGGATTTTGCTACATAGACCAGGCTGTCTTTGAACTCTGAGAGATCCTTCTGCCTTTGCCTTCTGAGCACTGGGATTAAAGGTGTGGGTCATCAGGCTTGTCAATGAAAAGACTGAGGTTCAAAGAGGTTAAATAATGATGCCAAGATCACAGGACAAGGTCAAAATCTTATAGCAGGGATCAGAGCCAGGCTTGTGTTGCTCCATTGTGAGTTCTGTGGTTATGGTCTTGAGAGTTTCACCTTATTCTGGAACCCTTTCAAGCCCTGCACTCAGGAAGCTTTCCCTTGTTGAAAGGGGAAGAGTCCTCCCCTCAGAGGTCAGAGCTTTCCAGCCTGTACCTGTTCAAATCTCAATGACTTGGGGCAGCTTGGTTAAGCCTAAAGTCCTTGAGAGGCAGGGTTTTTCTTTGGTGAACAAAGCCAGGGGCAGGTGACTGAGCATGGGTGGGACTATTGGGAACATGGCCTGTGGAATCTCACAGGGTGGGAGGCTCAAGTGGGCTTTGAACCTTTGTTTGCTGGATTTGCAGGAATGTTGGTTCTGAGAGCTCTCTCCTAGGATATAGAACTGAGACACCGGGTACCTTCCTAGATTATCCTCAATTATTGAGAATCAAACACACTGTTGCTGTCTGCAGGTGGTCTGTCAGAATCACAGTATGCATTTTGAAAGAGGGTTGCTTCTCCTTTGTGATTTAAAGCTGACATAGGCTAGTTTACTCTCTTTTCCAATTTTTTTCCTTCCTTCCTTCCTTTCCTTTTCTTTCTTTTTGAGACAAGATTTTTCTGGCTGTCCTAAAGATTGCTCTCTAGATCAGGTTGGCCTTGAACTCAGAGATTCACCTGCCTCTGCCTGCTGAGTGCTGGGATTAAAGGTGTGCACCACCACTGCCCAGATCTTACCCAATTGTCCATTTTTACACCCAATGCTGTCTTTTAAGCAGTATTTCTTAAAACGTTAATATTTATTATTTGGGTTTAAAGTTGAGAATTTAAAAGATGTTCCATTGAAAGGACTGAGCAGTGGTTGTCAGTCACCAAGCATTTGAGGTTTTTCTGGTCCCAAGCACTGTGCTTGGCATTGGGAATCAAATAACGAGCAAAACAGATGTGGTTCCCACCTGCCCCTGGCACCTTCTGTGGTCTAGACAATGGATGAGCCAGCAGATGCACTGAATGTATCAGACACACAGAACAGGAGAGAGTGGGAAATCTCCCTCAAGGGCAAAGAGAAGAGTATTACAGGAGGGAGCGTGGCGGGTGGGCAGTGTGACTCTGGTCACCAGGGGTAAGGACATAAGATGGCCAGCGTACCCTTGTGTGTGCCTAGCTTGGGACAGAGCAGAGGGGTCTCAAGAGCCAGACAGCTTTTGAGAGAGGCCTTGGGAATTTTCTTAACTTCTTGCGCCTCCTGTGCTTGTGAGGATTGAGTGCATCCTGGGGGCCATTTCTGGCATGAACACAAAGAACAGTGAATCAGGGTTTGCTGAATCAGCAGTGGGAAACCTGACCCAGACCAGGTACAGGTAAAAGGTGGATGGCTGCTGTGCAGGATTTCTGAGGCCTTCTCAGGCAGCTCAGGTGGATTTCTACAGTGCACCTGCTTCTGGGGAGGGCCAGCTCTGCCTGCAGGAGGCCCTGCATCAGGTTCAGTGCTTGGTATGGAGCCAGCCTAACTGGAAGCTGGTGCTAGTGTCTGATTAGAAAAATTAAACTACTGGCTGGAGAGCTGGCTCAGCGGTTAAGAGCACTGACTGTTCTTCCAGAGGATCCGAGTTTGATTCCCAGCATCCACATGGCAGCTAACAACTGTCTGTAGTTCCAAGATCTGACACCCTTACACAGTTATACACGAAGGCAAAACACCAATTCACATAAAATAAAAATAAATATTAAAAAAATTAGATTACATTATTAATTTGTGTGTGCGTGTGCAACATGCACTGTGTGTGTGCCAAAGCTGAAGTGTGGAGGTCACATGACAACTTTTGGGCGTTGTTCTTCCTTCCCACCATGTGAGTCCTGGAAGTTGAAGCCAGGCCATGAGACTGGCCATAGTGCTTGCCCATGAGTCTTCTGGCCTGGTTTCTGCTTTTAGTATATGACTGTGGGAAGTGTTTTGTTTTGTTTTTCCTTAAGAGGCATCAGAAACCAGTGGCTTTATTATTAGGTGATCGATGTTGCTATATTTAGTACCTGTCTGAGTCCCGTCTCTAGTAAGATTTGGTGTTGTATTTTGGCACTCATAAGGATGGACAACTATACCATAGGATTATGAAGGCCCATTCATTACTTTGGTTCTTTGATTTGGTTATGGTCAGTAATAAAATACTATAAACCCAACCAGATGATAGTGTATGTTTTCCTAGGGTGTGTTCATTATGGCCAAATTTGTATATCATTAAATTAGCTTTTAAAGTCTTTTAGTTTTGAAAAAAATATTCTCTGTAAAAGATAATAGAACCTGGGCACTCATCGTGCAGTTTTAATAATAAGCAACATTTTGCTAATCTTTTCCCCCTTTGAAGTAGGATTTTGTTTTGAGATAAGAGTTTCTATTGTGTAGCCCCTGGCTGTTCTGTCTCACTCTGCAGACCAGCCTGGCCTTCAACTCACAGAGATCCAGCTCCCTCTGCCTCTGTTCTGGGATTAAAAGGTGTGCGCAGCCACCACTGCCCTGCTGGAAATAGGATCTTACCTTCATAAGCTGCCCCTGAATCTTGTGTGCTGCTGAACCAGGCATGAACTCTGACCCTCCTGCCTCCACCTCCCCGTGGATGGTGCCAGTCCTGCTTGCAGCATTGTTCTCGTCCTCCTCAGATGGTTTCACCGGAGCATCTGCGTGGACTTTTTGCCATTTGTGTGTGTATCTTTGAACCGAAAACTCATGTGCTAGGTGAGAGCAAAGAGAAGTGTCCTGCATGCTTGGTGTTGAAGTTCACAATTCAAAATGAAAACTTCTTGGAAACCTTTGTAGTCTTGGCTGTGATGAGTGACGGGCTGGCGGGAAGGCTCCATGGAGGACCTGAGTTCGGTTCCCAGTACTGACAGGTGGCTTACACCTATCTGTAACTCCAGTTCCAGAGGTTCTAAAACCCTTTTCCGGCATCTGCCAGTGCTAGACATGCAAACAAACACTCATACACATAAAATATAAATAAAATCATAAAATTGTAAAAGGAAAAAGAGAATAGATGGGCATGGTGGTGTGTGTCTGTAATATGAACACTCGGGAGGCAGAGACAGGAGGATCTCTGTGAGTTTGAGGACAGCCTGGTCCACATATTGGAGTTATAAATGATAAACTTCTGTTTTTTTTTTTTAAAGGGGCAATCCAAATTTATCATGAAGATAACTCTTTAGCAATACCCCCTGTAGGCCACCGTCCATCTGTAAAATTAGAAATATTCTGGGACTGGGCTAAATATCATGGTTGCCAATTACCATATGTGATGACCATTTGGAAGGTGATAATTTGTCATGGAGAAACTGAAGCTTCAATTTATTAAGTTTTTTTACATTTATTTATTATAGATACAGTGTTCTACCTGCACATTTGCCTGCATGTCCGAAGCAGATACCAGATGTCATTATAGACGGTTGTGAGCCACCACGTGGTTGCTGGGAATTGAACTCAGGATCTCTGGAAGAACAGTCGGTTCTCTTCACCTCTGAGCCTTCTTCTCTCCAGCCCTAGTTTAAATAGTTCTATGTGGTCATATTAGATAGTGCAAGCCCCAGTCTTGGCTGGGAATGTGCTTAGCATAATCAGGGAAAGAGTTCAGTCCTCAAAAACCACAGAAACACCAAAACCAGAAACACAAGTGTGGCGTTAAGGGAGTCTAGCTTGTAACGGCTGATCCATTTCTCCAGCCCCCAGCACAGCTGATTAGAGCAGGAAGAGCTCAGTGTATTGATTATGAGGTGGGAAAACCACCAGGTAGGGTCTAGGTCTTTAATGTTCAGAGTCTCAGAAAAATTGGATTTGATGCTGAAATGTCTCCTGAACCTAGGAAATGGTCCTGGAACCCCTGAGCTGCTTGTTCACTATGCATTGTGAAATGGAGAGACAACGAAAGTGGGGTGACCTCAGCCAGGGTGACCCCCAGTTTTGAGTGTTGTGAACGCTAGTGTGAGATTTAGAGGCTGTTCCAAGGCAACACCCAGGGGCTGGAAGTGACAGCTGCCGAGGGCACAAGGTGTCTGGGCACTTCTTTATCCCCAGGGCACAGGAAGAAGGTTGATTGAGAAACATTTAACATGAACTGCAGTTTCTGTGACTCAGAGATTGGTTTTACATTTATGTAGACATTCTGAAGAACAGGTGACAAGGACCTGAGCTGAGAAAGAAGCTGCAGGGCTCACATGGCGGCTTTCTGCTGGGCCCCTCAGCGGGGACACAGGTCGGGCTCTTTGCCTCTCCCTTGCTATGTGCTTTTGAAGTTCACCTCTCTTGGGCCACTGTCTTCCCTGGCCTCACGGCCACCACTCTCAGATGGCTGCCTTTTTGCCTGAAAGCCTGCCACCACTCTTTGCTGAGTGCCTAAGGCCACTAATTCTCCTTTCCAGTCTGTTTACTGCACACAGCAGAGTAGTGTTTTCAAAAGACAGCCGGGACAGCTCAGCAGGCCAGTCTGAGGACCCGGGTCCTCTGGGCCTGACAAGGTGGAGGGACAGACGGCCGGATCCCATCAGTTGACCTCTGACCTCCACACGGTAATTAGATAAGAATGAAACAAATTAGAAAATAAACAAACCCCCTGACGCGGTCATGTGACAGCTCTGTGAACCCGTGAAAGACTATTAAGACTGCTTTCTGAGCGCGTGATTCAATCCTCTTGCCCCTCAGCCCCGCTTGGCTCCTAGTGTGTCGCAGAGGTGTGCCGGCCGGCCACTCTTCCAGCCCTGGCATGCGGGGACTCAACTGTCCTGGGGTTTAACACACTCACTTCCCTTTTCCTACTCTTTTATAGTGATTATCACAGGTTGTTATTCCATATTCTTTAAACAAATGGCTGCTTTTCCCTTCTTCCCAGGGGGGCAGAGACCTTGTGTGTACTTGGCTCTTTTTTGGGGGTGGAGGGGGCACCAACCAGCTCCCAAATCACGACACAGAGAGAGACTTACTGGTTAGGGATGCTGGGCCGTATGCTTGTTTCTTGCTGCCTCCTATAGCGACTCTTTTCTCTTCATCTTTGTTTTGTCTCGGGCTTCTGACCTTGTATTTCTTTTCCCTTTCCTTTGTGTGTCCTGCTCTCTGCTGCGGCTCCCTCGTTCTTTCGCTCCTCGTCTCTCGTTCTAGATTTCTCCTCTTCCTTGTGCGTTCTGCCAGCCTTGCCTATTTCTCTCCTGCTTAATTACTGGCCGATCAGCTCTTTAGTAGACCAGTCGGGTTTCTCAGGCAGGCCGGGTGCAACAAATGCAACACACCTTTACATAATTGAACAAGTGCAGCACACTCAAACGTCACACACCTTTACACACTTATGTTCTGCAGCATAAACAAACGCAACACATGTTTACACAATTAAAATAATGCTCCACCACACTAGTTTATGTGCTGAGGACCTCGCACAGTAGCGGCCGTTGCCCGGCCTTCTGAAGCAATTGAGTGAGGGAATGACTGGGTCACGGTACACCAGGAAATGTGGGGAAACTGAGTGTGAGGCACGCTCTTCAGAGTCTGGGCTTAGCGCAGAGGTTGAGTAACTGAGAACAGGGGGAGAGAGACAGGGGGCATCTACAGCGGTCCCATCTTGGGAGCTACCGGGTAGGTTTAGAGGAAGCTCCTGGTTCTGAGGGAACCTTTCTGTTCCTTTGCTGCAGATTTCAGAGACATTCCAAGAGTTGCATAAGGGTGGGCACTTGTCTGATCTCAGGGTTCCTGCGCTTGGCCTCAGGCAGCATTTTCCCCTTGCTCAGGCGCATGCCATCAGAAGCAGGACTGCAGCCGAGCTCCAGGTTAGTGATTGTGGCCTGTTAGTGTGTGTGGCCTGTGTCAGGCAGGAGGCAGGATCTCTCCACAGAGGACTGGGCTACTCATGTTTGTGTCTCTTGCCTCCGTATCACTCACCAGCCAGTTCTTTGCCAGTGTGTGTGTGGATGATCTGTTTGGCACATACTTGAGTGTAGGCACTGGTACTGTTAAAGCCTTGGGCCAGGTGGACGCTAAAGAGGGCGTAGGAAGTTGTGGGAAGGATGTGTAGATGCTTCCTGGGGCAAGAGGCCTTCACTTCTGGGGAGGCTCCCCGCTGAAGAGACTGTATCTGTATGCAGACTGGCATGTGCCCTGCAGACTCGCTTTCTTCCTCAGACCTACTTCAGATGCACCGGGGGGTGCCCGGCTGCCAGCACCCACAGCTTCCAGGGAAACAGGAGAAACTTTGATCTTCTTAGACTTTGAAGTTTTGAGTAGGAGATTGAAAGATATCGGGCCAGGATGGTGGGTATGCTCTGTCCACAGCTTTATGATTTAGAAGAGAAAACTGATGTGATATACTATCTGTATGGAAGAAAGGAATTCTCCAGACCAGGACCTCAGATGCTAGAGAAGAGGTATCCCCTTGTCGGGGCCTAGGAGAGACCAGTGTTTTAGTTAACTTGGTCAGCTTGACATGTGCTAGAAATATTTTGGAAGAGAATCTCAGGTGAAGAATTGTCAATATCAGAATGGTCCCTGGGCCATTGTCTTGATTGTTAATTGACAGGTGGGCCCAGCCGGCTATGGGCATCTCCATTACCTAGGTAGGTGACCTTGAGCTGTGTGAGTGAGTCTGATAACTGGCTAGCAGCATCCTCCACGGTTCCTGCTGTGCTTTGATTGTGAAGTGAGTTTCTTAGGTGGAGGTAATGCTGTGTGGAATAGGAAGCAGGCCTGACATTCAGTCTTGCCTTGACCTTACTCAGTGATAGTCTGTGATGTGGAATTGCAGGCCAGGTCAACAGAACTAGGATGATGGGGACTGACCCAGACGCCTGTGAATGCTAAGCAGGATGCCTCTGAGCTGTGTCCCTAGCCGGAGAGGAGAGGAAGTGTCTCACGAAGACGGTGTTTTCTGGGAGACTTGCAAGTCTGGTTATGAAGGCATCTAGGGCTGGGTGGTTGCGTGTGCCTTTAATCCTGGCACCAGGGAGGCAGAGGCAGGTGGATCTCTGAGCTCAAGGCCAGCCTGGTCTATTGAGTGAGTTCCAGGACAGCCAAGGCTATTACACAGAGAAACTCTGTCTCAAAATAACCAAAAAGGGAACCGACCTTTTGAGTGTCATTTCACAACAGGGACTCACCTAGGGGGCTGGTACAAAGGAGGGAGTGTACAGGATTGAACCCAGGACCCAGCACAAGCCAAACGTACTGTACTTTGCCCCTGCTTCCTGGTGAACTGGGAAGCACTCAGCTGCCAATCCCTATACATTCATCTCCATATGTCTGGCAGACAGGAGAAACCTTGATCAGTACCCACCCAAACACTTACAAGTTTGATGTATCCTCTGGGTTTCCATCTACCTCATGCCCTCTACTGAGTTCAGAAACTCCAGCACCTGCCCCTTGGAGCCTGGAGGAAGTGTCCTCAGGGAGCGTCAAGCCTTTGCCCCAGTGAAGTTCACACGTGAAAGTGGAAAATAAGTGAAAGTAATAGGAAGCCCAGGGGAAAGGAGTTGCTTTTGTTTTAATTTCCCAAGGTAGGCCAAAGCCTGCAGGAGTGGGGTGCGTGCTGGTCCATCCTGGCGGGGAGGTTCCACAGTAAAGCAGGAACATTAATTTTTTTTTTTTTAAGGCTAAAACTCCCAGCAGAAATGACTATTGATCATGCTCTGAGCCAGAGACCAAACTCATTTGTTCAACTTGGCTTTGTCTTAGGGCTTGACTGTGATTGAGAGTGTGTTCCTAGGAGGTTTAATAGCCTCAGGTGAATTTTATTTTGGGAGCTCTGATTTGTAGTCCCCAAAATCTTAGAGAAGGAAAAAGTCCCATTACATAGTTTCTGCATTAGGCAGCAGAGGTGTTTTGGCAGCAAGCACTGTAAACCCAGGGCTGAACATTTTCTTGAGGCAATGGTAAAGAGGCCTCTCTAAAGGATTGCATGAGTTTATGATGCTAGCATGTTAATCTTGAAAAATAAAATTGAATGCACATTTCTGAATTTTTTTTTGTTTGATCTATAGCTTTGAGGGAGTAGTGGAGAATTCGCAGCCTTAACTATTTCTGGACCTAGGTGCTGTGGCCTGTAAGCACGTGGTATCTGCAGTTGCCATTGCCTCCAGCTCTCTCCTTTGGCATGGCAGCCTGCTCACCCTGGCCTTCAGTCTCTTTGCTGTAGTGTCCCAGCCTTGCACCCACGGAGTGAACACCCAGCAGGCACCCTATGGATCGGTTAGTGCTGGGTGAGATGGGTGTTTTGTGGCATGCGGAAGAGAGATGGTGTAATTTTAGTCTCCTGTTTCTGTTTTAGGAGCTCATTTAAACAAATGCTTAAGTTGATATTTAAAGTAGGAGGCGGAAGCTTCTATTTCCTAGTCATTTTTTGGTACAGGATTTCTCTGTGTGGTCTTGACTGTTCTGGAGCTCTGTAGACCAGGCTAGCTTCAAACTCGCCGAGATCACCTGCCTCTGCCTCCGCCTCCTGAGTGCTGGGATTAAAGGTGTGGTTCACCACCGCCTGTTCATTTCCCAGTCTTTTTTTTTTTTTTTTTTTTAAACTTTATTTATTTGCCTTGGTGTTTGCCTGGAACTGGAACTATAGACAGTTGTTAGCTGCCATGTGGGTGCTGGGAATCGAACCTGGGTCTTCTGGAAGAGCAGACGGTGCTCTTAACCACTGAGCCATCTCTCCAGCCCCTCATTTCCCAGTCTTAATGCAGTCTGCTGTGTGTTGTGGGGCAGGTTCTTGAGTTCAGGCCCTTAGGCTTTTTTTCACCTCTCTGGGCAGTGTCAGCCTCCTCAGAAGTGAGAAGCTGTGCGGAGGGATGGAGGATGGAAGCACCCTGACAGACACAGTGGTTTCCGACTGTAATCTCAGCATTAGAAAGACCGAGACAGAAGGATTGCTGTGAGTTTGAGGCCAATCACCAGTCAAAAAAAAAAAAAAGGAATCATCTAATATGTAACTACTGGGATGATTTAAAGCTGGTTCTTTGAGGCTTGTTAAGGCTATAACAGATTATTCCTGTACTGGGTTAAGTGGGTGAGCTGGTTATCAGCAGATTAAGTAGGATGACACCTCACATGAGATAGTGGTTGTGCTGAGGGAATGACTGGGCAGGCCCAGAATCTCAATGGAGTCAGCCTTCAGCTTTCTGAATGCAGGACCTCACCCGGCCTGCTCCGGTGGGGATTTCTGCTGTTATGTATCTTGGAAAGACCTTGAACTCCGGATATCCTCCTGCCTCTGCCTTCCAAGTGCCTTGGAAAATCTTAGAGCAAGTGTAAGAATTAGACAACTAGGATAGCATTAGCATGATAAGATCTTAATTACAAAATGGTTAATTAGATTCTTCTAAACTAATAGCTTATAAATCAGTATACTGTTTTTCCCCCTCCATTTTCTCCTTCTTAAATTTAAGAAAATACTTAATGTATATTTTAGATTTTCAGTTTTTTCCAGTAATTAATTAATTTTGGAGAGGGGTTGAGGCAGGAATTCTCTGGGTAGTCCTGGCTGTCTCTGTAGATCTGCCTGATTTATTAAGTTTTAATAACTTAATTAAATTTTAAACTACCTGCCTCTGCCTCTTGAGTGCTGAGATTAAAGGCATGTGTCACCACGACCTGGCTTTATTATTTCTTTTCTTTTTTTTTTTTTCTGCATGGATGTGATTTAATTTTCAGAAATACTTCACGTGCTTTTCAGATACAATCAGCCCTAAACACACTTCTGAATGTATTATTTCTTTTTTTTTTTTTTAAACTTTATTTTATTTATTTATTTATTTGCCTTGGTGTTTGCCTGGAACTGGAACTACAGACAGTTGTGAGCTGCCATGTGGGTGCTGGGGATCGAACCCGGGTCCTCTGGAAGAGCAGACGGTGCTCTTAACCGCTGAGCCATCTCTCCAGCCCCGTATTATTTCTTTTATGTCTAGTAAGTAACCAGCTGTTTTCCCATCTGGGCTTGGTTCCAGAAGTAAAAATTCTGGTGAAACAGTGGGAGACCTGTTTCATACCCTCTTCCTAGGGGGACTGACTGTACCCACAGTCCCTTATGTCTTGGCCATATTCCTAGGACCACATATCCACTACCTAAAGGGATGCCACCACAACTGTTATTACCCATTTTAGTTAAAACATTTAATGACTTGGGATGGCAGAAGCACGTTCAAGGCCAGCTTCATCTGCATAATCAGTTCCAGGCCAATCAGGGCTGTACATTGTTAGTATTTAGAGTGTGAAAGAACTTGCCGGCACGATGCCAAGGGAGCCATATTAGGTTTATTAAGTAGGGGGAGGGAGAGAGAGAGAGTAGGGGGCACAGAGGAAGAGAAAAGAGGGGGTCTCCAACGTGGTTGGGGCTTTTAAAGGTAGACACGCCTTAAAGATAAACTTCAGAGGCTCTTCGGAGCCCCTGCAGGCTGACACACGAGACCCCATCTCAAACAACAGCAACAAAAAATGTGGGTTTTTTGGGGGTGAGGTCTGTATGTAGCTTTGGCTGTTCTAGAATTCACTGTGTAGACCAGTCTGGCCTTGGACTAGCAGAGATCCACCTGCCTCTGCCTGTGCCATCTGAGATTGGAGGCATGCACAAACAGCTATGCCAGTCACATCAGGTGTCTTAGATTCAGAGGAGTAGATGGTTGTGTGTGCAGGGGGAGGGCATCTTTAATGTTGGTCAGTGTTCATACATCGTTCACTCGAGCAGCCGTAGTTGTGAGAGCTCATGTTCTCTGACATGAGAATGGAATGACCACTGGCCTCCTGTAGCGTCTTTGTGGAGAAAGTGTCATGTGAACTTGGCTCCTGGCCAGGTCCTTAGAGCCCCATAGTATTTTCTCTTTCCTAGTCTCCTTAGTTTTTTTTTTTTTTTTTAAGATTTATTTTGGGGGCTGGAGAGATGGCTCAGAGGTTAAGAGCACTGACTGTTCTTCCAGAGGACCTGAGTTCAATTCCCAGCATCCACATGGTGATTCATAACCATCTATAATGACATCTGGTGCCCTCTTCTGTATACATAATAAATAAATATATATATTTTTAAAAAGATTTACTTATTTGGAAGGGGGCATCAAATCTCACTACAGATGATTGTTCCCGCACAACCTGGGTCCTCTAGAAGAGCAGCCCATGCTCTTAACCTCTGAGCTCTCTCTCCAGTCCCAGCCCCTCCTCAGTGTTTTTGACAAGAAAGATCATCCCCCTGACTTCTCAAAGGGCTTCTCTGTGTTTCTTCTCTTCCTAGTTCTTTTTTTCTTCCTCTGTCTTACTGTTTATTTTTCTTCATTCTATATCGCTCTCTTTCTGTTGGGTGTAGTAATTCTTGCCTGAGTCAGACAGGACCAGGATGCCTTCCTTTTCTTAGTGTCACTTTGGCCAGTGGCAACTCCTCCTCCTTGAAAGTTTGGGGGCTAAGCTTGACCTGTCCTGCTTCTGAGTTCACCTACTTGCTGTGGCAGTCTCCAGGTGGCCTAGAACTCACCCTTGTGAAGCTGTGTTGTGTGATGGTGATGCTCTGCTCAGGAGGATGTGCTGAGTCTATCCCCCCCCCCCTTTCCAGGTTTGCCACAGGCAATAAAGACTGTTCAGCTAGAGGCATCATGATGTACAACACACACGCTAAAGCTGACAGTAGGTGACATTGTTGGAGCAGGACCCTGTCACAGGAACTAGCCTCCTTTACCCCCGAACCATCAAATGCTGGGGAGTAAGTCTGGGGCAGGGTGTGTGCTTGACAAGGCAAGGCAAGAGCTCTACCCTGAGTTATACCTCCAGCCCCCAAATTTAAGTCAGATCATCTACTTTGGCTGTTCATGTTTTCTCCCTCAGAGGTCTGGGAGTCAGAAGCCTGGCTCTTAAAGGGAGACCATGTTCCTTTCTTCTTCTGAGGAGTCCTTAGTGTCACACACACCAGAGTAGGCATAATATCTGGGAGGCATTGTTTAAGAAACTGGATCTCTTCACTGACAGAGAGCATCTCATGAGCTGGCAATGCAAGCTGTTGGTAATTACAGAAAACCTACCGTGAAACTCATCTAAAATTAATGAAGAGTCAGCACTGTGGATTTTAAATAGAGAGGGAGTCGGGGCTCGGCTCTCGCTTGTCCAGGTGGAGATGACATCCTGCTGCACCTTGTAACCCTTCAGCTGGCTTCCCTCTCACCCACTTGGCTTCACCCCTACTATGCAAACTTCTTTTCAAGAGAGGCTACCAAACAAAATGTGCAAGGCAGATGTTTAGGTTGTGACTGTGACCACACAGTGGTGTGTGCTCTAATGCTTTCCTTTTATGTTGGTTTCCTCCTCCTCCTCCTCCAGGGTCTTCTCTCCCACTCCCTTCTCTATTTCCCTCATTTTATGTTTTGCCTGTATGTATATACATATGTCATCACTGTCTGGCCCACGGAGGCCAGAAGAGGGTGCTGGTTCCCGTAGAGTGGAAGTTATGGACAGTTGTAAGTGACCAGGTAGGTGCTGGGAATTGAACCTGGGTCCTCTGTAAGAACAGCAAGTGCTCCTAACAGCTGAGTTATCCCTCCAGCCTTCCCTTTCTTGTCTCCATCTCAGCAGTTGCTCCCAGAGTAGCTTTGAACTTCAGGAGCCAAGAAATTCTCCCCCTTTGGCCTTCTGAGCCATTGAGACTATAGGCACATGCCATCCTGCCCAGGGAATTTGCTAGAAAACAGTAACACGTGGGAAACAGAACTTGTCAATAAAAACCAACTAGATGCCCAGTACCTCTGCTTCTGGTAACTGACTCTGCTGAAGGTGTGTTGCTGTCACTTTATTTTGTAGGTGTCGGCACGTGCAGATCTCCAGATCTTATGCACATATGTAGTAGATGCCGTAGGTCATTTGAGACCCAACTCTTCTTTGATGGTGACTGAGACTTCATACAGGCTCATGGTTTGCTAAGGGCGTCTGTCCTATATGTGCTTTTGTGTGACTTGGAAGGGATTCCAGTTAGGATAATGACTTTGGGACATCTTCTAGTCATTCATTTTCTAGACTTTTACAGGAATTGTCAAATTACAGCAAATAGAGTTAGAAATTATTTTGCAATTTTCTCAGTAGATTGTGATTTCTCCTTTTGTACATCTAATCATCTTGGAAATAGTGCTAAAGTATCTTTTTCTAAAATGGATGATTTTCCCAATAGAATTGGCACTTTTTGTGTTTTGAAAAAGTTGCAGGAGGTCATTGGCCAGGAGAATAGAGCAAGACCCCCTTTTTCAGCTTCCCAGGCTTCATCTTTAGCCACTTTGGGAAGAAGTCTCCAAATTGCCGCACGCACGTGTGAAAAGCAGATTGGTACCTGAGTAGACCTGTAGCTGAGATCTTTGAAGCCACCAGTCAGTCTCTTCTGGGGTTTGTAGAAGATGGGGGTGATCTCAGCAGGCCCCAGCCAGCTTTGGGGGAAGTAGAAAAGCCATGCAATTTTTATTGTAATTACTTTTTTCTTTTGATACAGGAGCTTGCTGAGTAGTCCTGGCTGGCCTTGAACTTGCAATGATCCTCCTGCTGATGCCTCCTGACTGCTGGGATCTTTAAATTGTCAGGTTTGAAAAAGCAGAGAGTAAGAACTTGTCAAGACAAAAATAAAAAGTAAAATTTAAGACTGGAAGGGAAAATAATTGTACACGTGTTCTTTGAGGATGTTAAACCTTTTACACTGCCTAAGACCTGGTTGGTGTGTGGAGGGTCTGGAGAACAGTGGGAAGATCATTGATTGCCTTTTGGTGTAGGACTGTTAAGCGGCTGGGTGATGTGCTTCGAATCTTGAATGATGCGCTTAAGTGTTGAAGACTCAACATTAATTTGACCTTTGACAAACCTGGATAATATATTTCGAAGGGGCTCTTTGTGAACTATGACAGGCTGCAGAAGGGAATGTCACCTGTCTATGAATACAAAGCAAACCCAACAGCAGAATATGCAGTGAAGATCTCTCCCACGTGCTGCTGTCGGGCTGAAGCTGGAAGGTCCTTGTATTGGGTACTCTGAAACATGAGAACTCTGCACTCACAAAAAGATGGTGTGAGCTGCTGGCCTGGCTGCTTAGTGGTTCTCCCGAGAGACATTTGGATTTCAAACAAATCTGCTGGGAACCTTACTCATCAGAGGCAACTCAGAGAAACCTGGGTTTCCTGAAATGACCCAGTTTAAAGTTCTGAGCTGTGTTGGTCACTGTGATGAAATACTGGAGAGAGAAACTTGAAGGAGAAAGGGGTGATTTTTGCTCACAGTTTCGGAGTTTAAGTTCAAGGTTGGCAGCTCCCTTGCTTTGGACTTGGGGCGAGGCAGGTTAAGGCTGCTTTCTCACTTGATAGAGTCTGTGAAGTGGGGGGAGGGGGAAGTTGGGGTATTGGGGATATGGGAGAAGGGGTGGAGGACATGGCGTGGGGTGTGGGGGATCAATGGGGTGGGTGGGGATGGAATAGGAGATGTGTGTATGAGAGAGAGAGAGAGAGTGAGCGAGTGCGAGCATGGGGGGGGTGTTGGGCTGAAGTAGTTTAGGAGAGATGACATCTTGTCCAGGCAGAAGCCTTCCTACAGTGATTTATTGTCTATGGTTAGTCTCTACTCTTTTTGCCTTTTAAAATTTTTATTTAAATTTTATTTTTGATGTGTATGGGTGTTTAGTCTGCATGTGTATGTCTGTGTACCACACGTGTGCCTGGTGCCTGGAGAGGCCTTGGAAGAGGGTATCAGATCCTCTAGAACTGGAATTACTGTTCTGAGCTGCCATGTGGGTGCTGGGAATTGAACCCAGATCCTCTGGAAGAGCAGCCAATGCTCTTAGCTGTTGAGCCAGCAGCTCTCCAGATTCTTGCCTTTATGAACAGGCCTGAATTTATATCCTAAGCTGATCTAGAACTCATTATGTAGCCCAGGTTAGCCATAAGAATCACTGTCCTTTAGTCAGAGCCCCCCAGTGCTGGGGTTACAGATGTGTTAAACTATGATTAATTACATCTGATATCTGTTGATGACACTGGAGCCCTCGTGATCCAGTTACTTTCAAGGCCACACCTCTCCACACTGCTGCCCTTGGAACCCATGAGCCCTTGGGGGATTACTTCACAGCAGACCGAAACAGGTACCCCTTTAGAGAATGGCAGCTTGTAGATGGGCAAAGTGGCTTAGCAGTAAGAGTATTGTCATCCCTCTGCCAGCCTGATCAATTCCTGGAACCCAGGTCAAAAGATGAATGTGGTGACTCACATCTATAATCCCAGCCCTAGCACCCTATGGCAACATGAGACCAGGGACAGGAAAATGGGCCCGAAGCCTACATCACACATGTGCCTTGGCACATGGAAAATAAAATGTTTTTTATTCTTTAAAAAGTTAACTGTTTTGGAGGCACTGACCCATTTAGGACATGTGCACCCCATGTGTGCACAGACCAAGTTTTACATGTATTTAGATGTTCAAAACAGCTGATTTAAAATAGACAGGATGTTTGAAGAGAAAGTTGGAAAGGCAGTTTCTGTTGGCAGACTACAGTTTTCATTGGCAGGCGGAACATTTCATTTGGCATTGTACTCAAGGGTCACTGGACGATCTTTTGGACCTGCAGCCGGGCCTCATTTTGGGAGAGCTGTATAGCCTATAGAAGGGCTTCTAGAAAACAGACCTCTCCCCCTCCCCAGGACCTGGGACTTGCTGTTCCCTGTAAGGGTCAGGTTGTCTGAGGGTGGTTTGGGGATATGTATTTGAAACAGTAACATCCACTGTGCACTCACTTCTCGGATTGTTCCTGTGCTTATTTCTGTTAGAGTTGAAAAGCTGTTGCAGCCCTTGACCTGTAAGTGCTAGCCTCAAAGCTAAGTTGTCCGGTAAACTGCTTTTTTATTAGCTACGGAGGAGGTATTGCAAGCTTTTCCTGTGAATAACACAATTTCAGAAACCTATTTGAGAATAAAATGTATTCTGGGTAGGCGTGGGGGCATATGAGCTACATAGTACCGGGCCAGCTTGAGCTACTCCGCCAGGCCCTGATGCCAAAATTGTGGGGAAAGGAGAGCAGGGAGGACTTGGGACGTAGCTCTGTGGGTAGAGTGCTTGCCTACCATGCGTCAAGTCCTGGGTTCAGTTCCCAGCACAGTATAAACCCAGTGTAGTAGCGCAGGCCTGTCATCAAAGCATTTGATAGACAGGTAGAGGTTGGAGGATCAGGTCATCTTCCGATAAATGGAAGTTTGAGGCCAGCCTGGGCTGCATGAGACCCTGTCTCAAAAA
The DNA here is from genome assembly GCA_004025045.1 of Sigmodon hispidus. Classification (NCBI taxonomy): domain Eukaryota; kingdom Metazoa; phylum Chordata; class Mammalia; order Rodentia; family Cricetidae; genus Sigmodon; species Sigmodon hispidus. Next base: position 12,008 of record PVIH01009228.1, on the reverse strand, counting down.
TTTTCTTAAGAAAACCTGTGTTCTAGACCGTTGTTTACCTCGCTGTGGCCTCCCCTTCTAGGAGTGGGTGTCTGGTACTGAAGCCCTGGAGCCGCAGGCCTTGTAGACCCTGAGGTAGCCGTTTGCAGGGGTTTTGTTTTCCTGACAGCGATCTGAAATGTTGCCATCGCTCAGGGATGTCCTTCCTTTCTTGGGCTTGGCTTTGTGGCTGTGCTGAGAAGAATGCATTTTCACAGGACCAGGGTTCTCATGCTGTTTCTCAGCCTCTCCTGGTCCTCTAGAGTTGGGCTGGGCTTAAGGTCTCTTTCACTTTCTCATAGCCTCGGTGGTATTCTACCTTCGGAACAGTGTTCAGAGCTGACACTCCCTTTCTAAGATGAACTGAACTGTATTCCAGGTCTTTTCCTCCTCTTCTGTCTCCCCCCCTCTTAGTTTGCCCTGGAACAGTCTCTGGTTCAGAGTGGGCTCCTACCTGCTCTAACTGAGGTTTCTCCTGTCTGTGTCTCCCAGGTGCTGGGATTACAGGCATGCGTCCCCAAGCTTGACATATTTGGAATTTTCTAAGGACATAAATAGCTTATTTAGGTTTTGTGTGCAGTGTTCATTTAGTCATTTGTCCAATAAATAAAGTGCCTGCTGTGTGCTGGCATTGGGACATAGCAGTGGATAAATAGGTTTCTGTCCACATAGGATATGTTCTTGAAACTTTTTAAAATTACATTTTTGTTTATTTATAGTGTGTGTGTGTTCAGGGGCATGCCATTATGTGTGTGTCTGTGGGTGCGTGCGTGCGTGCGTATCAGAGGACAACTTGTAGGGATTGGTTTTCTGCTACTACCATGCAGGTCCCAGGGATCAAACTCTGGTTGTCATGCTTGGCAGCGAGCATCTTGATGTGCTGAACTGTCTCAGTGACCCCTTGCCCTTTTGTAGGGATATATTCTTGTGGGGCAACAGGTAACAGCAGGTGATAGGCGTGTGACGTGATGCCAATAGTACAGCTTTTCCAGAAGAAAATAGAGCGGTGGTTAGGGAAAGGTGGTGAGGAGGCGACCCCTGAGCAGGGACCAGCTGTCGGCATTAACCTTCTTCTTTGGGGTCTTAGCATTTCAAGCTCCTTTGCAGCTTGTGGCAGATTCATTTGAAAGATCCTTTTTTCTTTTGAGGAGTGATCCAGTCACCTTTTTATCCCTCATTGTCGTTAGTTTTCTGTGGAAGAATGAAGAAGAGATGGAGTTGCTGGCCGCCTCACTGGCTGCCTGGCCGTGGCTCAAGGCAGAGCAAGCAGCCTCTTGTTCTTTGGTTGGCTTTTGTTGTTTTTCAAGACAGCGTTTCTCTGTGTAGCTTTGGAGCCTGTCCTGTCCTGGAACTCACAGAGATCCACCTGCCTCTGCCTCCTGAGTGTTGGGATTTAAGGTGTGTGTCACCACCACCCTGCCTTTGGTGGACTTTTGAACTAGAGTGCTAAGCCTCACTGTCTGATAGTCTATGAGCACAGTTGAGGTTAGTACCAGCCCCTCAGTAGTTCACAAAGAATGCTTTTCCTGGACAGGGCCCAGCATCCAGAGACCAGGTGACCTGCGCCTCAGGGACAGGGTACAAGATCAGGATGTAGCTGCTGGCCTGACACTCCTGAATATTGTTTTAAAGCACCAAATCACAAGATAACAGCCTGCTTTTTACAAAGCAGTTTCTTTCTGCTGGTCATCCTGTGTCTGAAGCATTTTCCCACGTGTGTGACTTTTTAATCACTCCCTACAGGTCTTGGGGCCCTTTAATAGACAGAACCTGTTTAAGCTGGAATTGGCAGGTTGGTGGGCATCAGTCTTCTTGTAATCCGCACAGCACCCTGTCATTACTGTGCCCTTGCTCTGCTCCCACACCAGCTCTGCTTGATAGATCAAGGCTAGCCGTGCAAGGAGAAGCCCACACCAGGGGCTTTCATGGAACCCCTTCATGCCCACACATGCTCAGAGGTAAATGAAGCAGGAAAGAAAGCTCGGGAAGATTTTGTAACGTGCCTGAGGACACAGCTGGTGAGGGGCAGAGCTAGGGTTGGCACAGAGTTGAAGTTGGAGTATGCATCTTTCCACTGTGTCAGACACTCATCTGACCCTTGCCTCTGAGACTCCCAGATCTGCCCTCCTGCACTTAGCTCCACCTCTGTCACCCTTGACAATTCTGAGTTGGCAAAGGGTGCTGCTGGGTCATGAGTGGACGAGCGCCATCAATTATCCCAGGTACCTGTAAGGATAGTAACAGGCTTTGAAACACCTATTGGCAAAGAGCTCCATATGCATGCACACTCTTCCACACGTACATATTTTCATAGAAAAAAATGACAGGGGACTAGTTGGGTATGATGGTGCATGCCTTAATCCTAGCACCCGAAAGGCCGAGACAAGAGGATTGCCGCTGGTTTAAAGCCTTCCTGGGCTACAATATTGAGTACCCGGTTCACCACAACTGTCTCAAAGGAAAACAAAAAAAGGTAGCACAGCAACGCAAGCATGGAGGAGCAGTGTGTATCTTTTGCTGTGGCACCTAAGACTTTAAACGCGTGTCTTCCATGTGCTGACAAGTTACTGTTCCTCCTTGTTATGATCTCATCGCATCCCCAGTCTGTGTGGGGCACGGAATGTCCCATCTGTAAGGACTGCTGTTTCCTGAGAGCACACATAGAACCCTTATTGATGGTTTGAGCTGTGAGCCTGTCTGGCGGACAAGAACTTCACCTTGCTGAATTACTTCTTGAGAATACATTGTAAGTCTGGTCTAAAGATACGCCACGTTTGAAAAATTGTTTTGTAAATTAAAGGGAGTTCGTTTACAGTTTGTTTAGTGAGTTGGAAACTTGCGGTAGGCGTTTAGTAGAAAACAAACATTTGAGTTGATTTTTTTTTTCCCAACTTGAGTTTACATTTTCATCCAAATTCTATAAGTAATTATAAGTAAAACTTACAAAGCTTTGGGGTAATGATCACACATTGAACTGACTAGGTGAGTCTCTTCAGAGGCTGGAGCATGGGCTGGTGAGGTGGCTTAGAAGTTAAGAGCACTTTTCTTTTCTTTTTTTTATTATTATTTATTTATTTGCCTTGGTGTTTGCCTGAAACTGGAACTACAGACAGTTGTTAGCTGCCATGTGGGTGCTGGGAATCGAACCTGGGTCCTCTGGAAGAGCAGCCATCTCTCCAGCCCCAAGAGCTGGCTGCTTTTCTATTGTGGAAACATATATTAATTAATAAAGGCACTCATTAAAGCAATATTTGAATTAGAAAAAAATTTAAGAGCACAAATTGCTCTTGGACCATACCTAAGTTTGGGCCTCAGCACCTACAGGGGGGTGGCACACACTGGCCTGTACCTCCGACTCAGGGAATCTTATTCCTTCTGGCCTCTGGACACTGCACTCGAATGTATATGCATAATTTAAAAATAAAATCTTTAAAGAAACAATAGCAGAAAGAATTGAATTAACAAGAAAATGTTCTTTAAAAGTCATGATTATCTGAGTATAGTGACACATGTATACAATCTCAGCCCTTGGGGAAGTTGAGGCATAGCCTAGAGTTTGAGGTCAGCCTGGGCTACAGAGTGAAGACCCTGTCTTGAAAGGAGAAAAACCAAAACCCAAAACCCAACAACTCACTAAAATTATCTTGAGACTAAGAGAGTAACTGCTTAATGCCAGGAATCAGAAAGACTTTTCAAGTAAGCAGGCCAGCATTTGGCCTCCCTTGTAGGGCGTGGTAAACACAGGTGCTTGCCTTTCTTAGGCTCCAGCTCTGGGAGGGAGATGCTCGGACCTATGTGGTTTCCCTGTCTTCTCATACTGGCTGTGAAGCCTTAGGTGAGTCATGTAGTTTCTTGGCCCATTTTCCTTACTTGGGAACCAGAAGACCGAGTTTGTCTCATTGAGCCATGGGGATGAATGAATGGATGAAGTGTTGGGATATAAATCTTCAGAGGAAGTTCCCTGTTCTACCCTTAACCAAAAGGTTTGGATGAGTTAGTTGTTTGGTGATGCAGAGACCGAGTGCTGCTCATTCCAAAGAACAGATCTTTTCCTTTCTCCATTTCCAAGTTTCTTGTTTGCTGGCAATATTTAATTAGAGTACCAGAATTTTTAAAAATTTATTATCAAAAGTAAACAGACGTAACTTTCTTTGGAGATATATATTTTGTGAAGTCACGCTGGCAGGTATCTCCAAAATGATGGTGCGTGTGGTGCATGTGTATGATTCAGGTTCATGACTTCAAGAAATATTTTATTGTTCAGCATGAGTGTAGCATGAATTCCAATTGTACTGAAAGAGACTCAGAGCCAGATATTGGGGAAGGGGTGAAATATCAGAGAGAGGAAACACCACAGTCAAATCTCACCAGCTATCTTCCAGCTTCCTCAGCCTCGCTTCTGGTCAAAAGCTTCTATCTCTGCTGCTTTCTGGTTTCCTGCCCACCTTAAATATCCTCCTCACCAGCTGTGTCCTATCCAGGTTAGGATTAAAGGCAGGAGTTACTCTTTTTGGTAGTCAGCCTTGAACTCACAGAAACACACAAAGTTCTGTCTCTTGGAGTTAAGGGATTAAGGGCATATGTCGGTCACCACTCCCAGGCTTTCCCTGTGCTGGGATTAAAGGTGTGTGCCATTGAAGCCCAGCTGTTTGGCCTTGTACTCAAAGCTCAAGAAATTCCTGAGCTGTCTGCCTAGGTTTTGACTGTGTGTTGATCTCTGGCTTTGTCATTGATTATCTATCGGGTCATCCCTTCTAGCCTCCCTGAGGCCAGGCTTGGTGCTGTTCTAGTTTGTGAACTATGAGGAAGGATACAGAGCGCTATTAAAGTCTTTACTCTGCTTTCAGAGCTAAAAAGATTTGACTGACATCAGAATGTTTTTGCAAACAGACCTATAGCAAGGAAGAAAGCCTTAGAGTCACAGTTGATTCTAAATGCTTGTGTTATGGAATATTTGAGAGGATAAGAGTTTGATTCTAGCTAGGTATTCTTTTTGAAGTCAATTCCTGTTTGGTAGTGACTTGAGCCATTTAGACTGATTTATGGAATACTTTGCATAGGGGAAGATCTTATACTACTTTGGACACTGTGAAAGGAAGATTGGGTCACACACAGAGGCACTGGATAACATGGAACTTCTCAGAGACTTCAGTGTCTTAGGTTTCTACTGCTGTGAAGAGACACCATGACTACCACAATGCCTACAAGGAAAACATTTAATTGTGGTGGCTCACTTATAGTTTAGAAGTTGAGTCCATTATCATGATGGTGGAGAGCTTATTGTCACCCACTCCCCTGAGCATGGAAATGTATTCCCATGCATATTAGGAGGGGTGTGCTATGTTGTGGACATTGTATGGTTAAATCATGCAACAGAACACTTATTTACTGGGAGGCTGAGGCAGAGGATTTTGAATTGAAGTCAGCTTAGGCTACCTGGTAAACTGTCTCAAAGAAACATATATTCAAACATGTACTTATATACATAGCGATGAGTATAATGCTTTGGAGAAGAACTGAGTTTCTTCATGTTGTAATCTGTGGTTTATTAAGTAGTAAAACATTCATGGATGCATCTATCCTTAGCTGGCCCCGATAGGGTTTATGGAGCTGTGATAATAGGCAGTGGTGCTGACGGCCTGGGCCTGCTCTGGACTCACCGCAGCGTCTGCCTGCACACGTCTCTGCTCTCCTGAATTCCTTCCCTTTCCCTCCTCTTCTTCCCTCCCTTCTGGCTTTTCTTCCTTTCTTCTTTTTGAGTTTTCTTTTTAAAGATTTTTTTTTATGAGTGTTTGCATGCATGTATGTATGTGTACCATGTTGTGTCCTTTATGCCCACAGAAGTCTGAAGAGGGCATTGGATCTCCTGCAGCTGGAGTAACAGATGTTTGTGAGCTACCTTGGAGGTCTTAGGAGCCAAACTCAGGTCCTCTGCAAGAACAACAAAGCTTTTGACCACTGAGCCATCTCTCCAGTCTCCGGAGGTGTTTTTTAGACTTATCATCTCAGAATTGATGCTCCCACCCAGGTGGAGCGGGTAGAGTCTCTGTTCTCCCAGCAGTGTGTTTGATAGTTGGTGAGTGGCTGGATCTTAAAGCACAGAGTACTGTAGAAAGCTGCTGGCCCCAGAGTGCTCTGCGGATGGAAGCAGAGGCGGCCTGCACAGCTGGAAGAGTTTTCTCTCACCCGGAGCCCTGGCTGTGCTGGTTTAATAGCTTTGCCACCTCAGTAAGTTGCCAGAACCAACTGGTCTTTATCTAAATGTCTTTTATCTAAAATGAGTTAATAATGGCCAACTAAACCCAGGTTCTTTGTGAGTACAACAAGGCTCTTAAGCACAGAGCCCTCTCTCCAGTCTCCTGAAGGTTTGTTTAGACTCAAGGGATCTCGGAACAGAGCTCCACCCAGATAGATCGGGTAGTTACAGGGCTTAAGTTAAGCAGGACAGTACCGGTAGCAGAGCTCGGCTGGCCCTCTAAGAGGTCGTTGTGGTTTAGAGCTCTCTGGTGCATCTTCACACATCATGATTGTGACTTGGACATGTGGAGATACCCTACCTCACCCACTGTGGCCTGTTTGTGTTTGGAATCTGGGTCTTGGTACAGTACCCCAAACCAGTCTTGCATTTACTGTGCAGCTGGGCTTATCTCCAACTTGTGATCCTTCTGTCCCCATCCCAAGTTTGGGGTTACAGGCATCCGCCCCATTGCTCTCTGCTTGAATTGATAAGGTCACATGTTGCAGTATGGAATGGTCTTTACCAGAGAGATTAAAGAGCTCCCATAAAGTGTGTGTGTGTGTGTGTGTGTGTGTGTGTGTGTGTGTGTGTGTGTGTGTGTGTGTGTAGCCTTGGCAGTCCTGGAAGTCGCTCTGTAGACCAGGCTGGCCTTGAACTCACAGAGATTCATGTGCCTCTGCCTCCAAGTGCTAGGATTAAAAGGGTGTACTACTACTGCATGGTCCTGTAACTCTTTTTCAATACTATAACGTTATTCAGTCACATTGGTTCCCACTAAATAAGCCACAAACACTTTCTGATTCTCAGCACTGTCTTCATTGAGATTAAACACCTGCACCACCACTGCCTGGCTAATTTTTGAAAAGATTTTTGTTTGTTTGTTTTGTTTTTTGAGACAGGGATTCTCTATGTAGTCCTGGATGTTCCCAAACTCACTCTGTAGATCAGAGTAGCCTTGAACTCAGAGATTCACCTGCCTCTGCCTCCCAAGGGTACACAAACCATTGTGTACCACCACCTGGTTTAAGATATATTTTTGATTATGTGTCTTTGTCTGTATATGTTTTTGTCAGTTCAGGTGCCTGAGCAGACTGGAGACATCAGTTCCGCCTGGAGCTGGAGTCACGTGAGATTGTAAGCTGTCCAGCTTGGGTGCTGGGGACAGCCTCAAGTCTTCTGAGCCAGCTCTCCACTTTGTTTGTTTTGTTTTAAGGTGTGTTATTATTATTGTTGTTGTTGTGTGTGTGCATGTACTTATGTATGTGTGTAGGTGTGTACCTGTGTGAGTGTGTATATGTATGATGTGTGTGGGTGCCTGCAGAAGCCAGAAAAGGCCATTGGATCTCCATGATGATAGTTATATATAGGAAGTTATGGGCTGCCCAGTGTGGGTGCTGGGAACTGAACTCTGGTCCTCTGTAAGAGCAGCAAATGTTCTTAATGGCTGAGTCATCTCCCTGAGTCGCCTATAAAGTTTTTGGAAAAAATAAAATAAAACTGTATACTCTTGGGGGAAAAAAAATCTAAATTTTCTTTAAATATAACAGCTGCTCAAATGATAGATAGGTCTTTGAGGACAAGTGCTATTTCTTGGAGATTATATTTTTCTCTGTCATTAAGATGCAAAGGGAAGCTGAATGTCAATACCCTTAAATCACAGTTCTTAGAAGACAGAAATGGGGGGTGTGGGGGGTGTGTTTCTATAGGTTTAGGCCAGCCTGGTCTACATAGTGAGTTCCAGGTTAGTCAAGGCCTATATAGTAAGACACTGTCTCAACACAAACGCATGCACGAAGTGTAGATATCTGTAACACTCTCCCCCATTCTTTCCACAGTTTGAGGGGCATGCTTCTACCACTGAAGTCCTCAGTATAGACCCAGCCAGGCTGCTCCTGAGCAATGCTCTTCCGGGCTAGCCTCCATGTGTCAGCTGTACCATGGAAGACCATTTGGGGTATTGAGTTCTCTGAGTGTTGTTTATTGGTCTTGATTGCAGGAAGCTCTGGGTCTGTTTGACGTTGTGCTTTGGCAGACAGCCCTCTCCAAGGACTCACAGAGGCTAGAAGTAACTCACTGACACTCTTGGGCACCGGCTGTGGGAAGGCAGGGCTTTACCCTTAGTGCTCGGATCTGTGAACAGAGACCGCAGTTCCACAGTGCCTGTTCCTGTGAACCGTCAGTGGAGCCCAATGTGGCCACTGGGCTTCCAGCACTTCCAGAATTAGATCAGATCGTCTGGTTCTGTGCTCTGTACTCATATTTCTGGTTATGAAATACTTGTGTTTAATTTCCTCTGATTTGCCAAGAAGCAGCTCTTCTCTTCTCCTGTGTGCATCCAGGTTTCTTTTTCTGTCCACCAGCTTTCCTTCACTGCCCCTCACTCCCACCGTCTGCTTTGTGCTGGCCTTTGAGACCAGCACTGGGGTGGACCTTCAGGAATGGGCATGGTGGGTTGTCTTGTGGCCTACTCCATACCCAGGGTTTGTGGGGCTGGCTCAGGGCCATGAAAACCACTTCTGATTCTTCATGTGAAGCATCTGAAGGGGTTATTTGAGGGACTTGAAGGGATGTGGCTCATACAACAAGAGCCTGTCCTGGAGTAATCCTTTGAAGTGGTAGCTGGGGACTGGATTAACCAGTTATGGGGCCCAAGAGCAGCTGACACTGTTCCTCTTGCTGAGTTCCTGGTCCACTTGGCCCCGCTCCCCCCTCTCCCTACCCCACCACCTCTCTGTAGTAAGTGTAGTATGTTCCTAATGTCACATATTATTTTGTACTAGTCAGCCTCAATTCCCAGAGTGGCCATTGTGGAGCATGTGTGTGCATATGCACACACATGTATATGTGTATCTGTGTATATTTCTATACACAGAGGTTTGTGATTACTAGAACTTTTTTTTAATATCAAGTGTTAGTCTACACTCATCAGTCATGATAATCTCTGAGATAGGAAAGGATGGCTGGAGCATCCATTTATTAGAGATGTTTCCTAGGATTTTCCACTCAATGTGCTCACTCTCTTTAGAATGAGGTTGGCCAGGGGCTGGAGAGATGGCTCAGAGGTTAAGAGCACTGATTGTTCTTCCAGAGGTCCTGAGTTCAATTCCCAGCAACCACATGGTGGCTCACAACCATCTATGATGACATCTGGTGCCCTCTTCTGTATAATGTATAATAAATAAATAAATCCTTTAAATAAATGAGGTTGGCTTTGAATGCTATTGCTGTGACTCACAAAATCAAGTAACTGATTGAATCTTGCTTATTTAGCTGTGCTTAATCATCACACCTGTAACAGAGATTTAATTTCATAACACAAGCCCTTTATAAATTGTGTCATTGATTAAAATTTGGATCTGTATTGAAATGGAAAAGTAATAAAGGGAATCAATTACTGTTAAACAGTGTTAGGATTGCAACATTTTAGGTCAATAGAGGGAGAGGTCAGAGAACAAGGTTGGTGTAAGCCAGGTACCGTTGTACTTGGTCCTGCATGTTAAACTATACAGTGAAAAAGCAGAATTTGGGAAGATGTGTATGCTGAACACAACTAGTGACAGACAGACAGTTGATGGGTGTGTTGGCATACCATCCTGGTACCTCCAGCAGAGGCAGGTGATCTTTGTGAGTTTGGGGCCAGTCTTGTCTATATAATGAGTTCCAGGCCAGAGAAGGTTTGCTCTAGCATTTGGGAGGCTGAGGTCTTTCACAGTGTCAGGGCCAGCCTGGGCTCCATAGTGAGTTCTAGGCTAGCCTGGACTAGAGTGAGATCTTAAAACACTAAATACTAACGAAAGTGGCTAGTTTGACTACAGACCTCATCCAGCATCCTCATATAAGAAATGCTCTGCTGGGCAGGTGGTGTGCAGGCCTTTAATCCTAGCATTTGTGAGACTGAGGCAGGTGGATCTCTGAGTTTAAGGCCAGCCTGATGTACAGAGTGAGTTTGGGAACAGTCAGGACTATTCAGAGAAACTGTCTCAGAAAAGAAAGAAAGGAAGAAAGGAGAGAGAGAGAGAGAGAGAGAGAGAGAGAGAGAGAGAGAGAAAGCTGGAGAGCTGGAAAGAGTACATGCTGCTCCTGCAGAGGACCAGAGATTTAATTCCAAGCACCCAAGCTGGGCAGCTCACAACTGACTGTACCTCCTGCTCTAGGGCGAACCAGTGCCTTCTTCTGTACAACAAGGACAACTGTACTCATGGGCACATATTCCTCTCAATATATACACAGTTTAAAAATACTAAAGCATAAATGTGTGTGTGTGTGTGTGTGTGTGTGAGAGAGAGAGAGAGAGAGAGAGAGAGAGCCTTTTAGCCAGCATCGCACCAAGAAGCACACAAAGGACACTTCAGAATGAGAAGATTATTGCCACTGGTGCAGTTTTTAGTTTCTTGGGAGCCTGCTGCTTAGACAAGGTCTCAGTAAGCAGCCCTCACTAGCCTGGAGCTCACTTACACAGACCACTCCCTATCACGGAGATCCTCTACTCTGCCCCCAGAGGGCTGGGATTAAAGGCAGCATCATCATGTCCTGTGACTGTTCAATGTGTGCATCTTTCCAGATTCTAATTTCTCATTGTGTGTTTCAACATGTGGGACTTTGTGTGTTTCTGCTTGTCCCTGTGCTGTTATTCGTAATGGTCCTAGCTGTTTGAAGGTCATCAGATAGCCATGGCCATCTAATTCCAGTGACAGGGATGGCTGGAGACCAGGTATCTTTGGTCCTTGATAGCATGCTCCCGAGTTGAGGTGCCAGTCATTCTGCATAGGAAACATGTGCTCGGGCCTGCTGCTGATGCCAGTAGCAATAATAGCTCACTTGGCTGAGTGCTACTTCTTAAATCTCCCAGTAGCTCCGAGGAGGTAGGCACTGTTGTCTACTGTGTATAGGAGCATACATGCTTTAGGCTGGAACTTGTCAAGGTCACATGCTAGAGCTGGGGTCTAAAGCTGGGCCTGTTTGATTGCAGTTTGACTTTTTTATTTCTTTTAGTTTTTTGGGACAGTATCTTACCTATATTGTTCTTGCTGTCCAGAAACTCAGGATATAAATCAGGCTAGCCTTGAACTCAAAGAGATCACCACTGTCTCTGCCTCCCAAGCACTGTGGAAGTAAAAGCATTTGTCACCGTGCCTGGCCTCTTTTTTTGTTAAGATTTATTCTTGAGTTCAGGAGTGCACATGTGCATGAGTGCAGGTGATCACAGAGACCAGAAGGTGTCATATTCCCCTGGAGCCATAGTCGTAGGTGTAGTGAGCTGCCTAATGTGGGTCCTGGGAACCCAACTTGTGCCCTCTAGTAGAGCAGCAAGTGACCTCTGGGCCATCTCTCCAGCCCCGCAGTTTGATATACTCCTTCCCCCCTCACACAGGATTTCTCTCTGTAACCCTGGAACTCAGTCTGTAGACCAGGCTGGCCTAGAACTCAGAGATCTACCTGCCTCTACCTCCCGGGTGCCGGGATCAAAAGCATGCACCACCACACCCAGCTTAATCAGTTATTTTTGTGTGGTGGGTTTGCCCACTGGAGTCTTACCTCATTAGAAATCCAGTGTGAGGGGCTGGAGAGATGGCTCAGAGGTTAAGAGCACTGACTGTTCTTCCAGAGGTCCTGAGTTCAATTCCCAGCAAAACCACATGGTGGCTCACAACCATCTATGATGAGGTCTGGTGCCCTCTTCTGTAAAACTGTATGCATAATAAATAAATAAATCTTTAAAAAAAAAAAAAAAAAAAAAAAAAAAAAAAAAAAA
>PVIH01009227.1:24495-84273 GCA_004025045.1 Sigmodon hispidus | reverse complement strand
CATGTTTGCCTGAAAATCATACTCACCATCTTGGCCTATTGTCTGGCTTTACACTCTGCTTAACAGCTGCAGATCCTTCATTGTATTGTTCTCCTTCTAGGCCTAGCTTTGTCATGTCCTGTGATGTTTATCCAGCTTTTTGTTACTACTGCAAGCCCCCTTTATCCCCTACAAGTGCATTCTCCTTTATGGTATAAAGGTCCTATCATTTATCTTTGATCCACTAAAGGGGACCGTGTCCTCTACTCTGAATAGCTCATAATGACAGAATCTTTTGTCTCTTCTCAAGACTATTGGTCATCATCTCCTGGGTGCATCACAAGTTCTCCTATGTTGACTGTGTGCTGTCCATGCCTGTCCATATCCATCAGAAAAATGGATCAGGGATGGCACCACTACAACACATCACCATGCTCTCTGTAGTTTCCCTTTCGTGTGTCTGAAATATAGGGCAAAGAAAACACAATAGAACTGATTTATTGGGCAGTTATGAAAGGTGATGGTTGCTCTTGGACTTTTGAGTGTGCTGAGTCTCCCTGGAGTTTCTGCAGGACAGGTCTTCCTAACAGTTAACCATAACAGACCAGTGGCCCAATGACTGAGTCCACCACTTTCATGAGGAATTGACAAATATTCTATGGTGGATCTGAAAGAGGTCTTTGCATCTATGCCTAGGTGTGTTACCACCACCTGCCTTATATTCCATGCGAAAAGTGTTTCACCTCACCTGGCTTGTTCATTAGGGCACTCACACTGTGAGTCAGTCATTAGGTGTGCTAAGGAGAAATCATTTGCATCACTATCTCCTTCTGTGAGATCCCAGGAGATGATGGAATGAGAGCCCAGAAAGAGACCCTTGGCTAAGAAGAATCTGTGCTATGCTTAACGTGACATGGACTCCTCTTCATTTTTCTATCACCTGTACAGTTGGAGACCGGCCTGTAAGTGCTGGGGATTATTCATATACTCACTCAATCTTTTGGTTCATATCCCTAAGACATTGTACCTCAGCTCTGCTGTTCATTGTGATTTCTGGTTTGGCAGGTTCCTTTTCTCAGGATCTAGTGACAGAAACACCCTCCTTCTCTGCACCTCTTGGATCAATAGCCACTCACCTGCACCCCGGGGCATGGCACCAGCACTGGTTCTGGCAGATTCAGGGTTTTCCTGTAGTAGGACTCTGACTCAGATAATCAACTGGGTCCTCCTGAAATCTCCATGTCAGGGATGGTTTTCATCTCATGGAAGGGGCCTTAAATCCAATCAGATAGTGGCTTGTTACTCCCAAAACATTTGTACCACTATTGCACTATTGTGTCATGCAGGCAGGTCACCATTGTAGATGACAGGTTTGTAGCTGGGTTGGTGGTTATCTTTCTCCTCTGGTAGTTTGCAGAGAACCTTCCAGTACCATGAACACTAGTCAGGAGAAATGAAGGCTCTAGTTAGTCACTAGCTCAACTTCCCAACGTTCAATGAGATATATAGGTGTCTTCTTCAGCAATAGGGCCTTTCTATCAGTCTGTGCAGACCAACCAACAACCTTGGCAATAACTGAGTTGTATGGAGGTTTCTGTGGGGTCCCACTGGCCAACAACTTAATTATGCATAATCCATTCTTGGCACTGGAGGTTTTGCTTGGTGGAAAGAGATGTCTAGTTAGGGCTTTATCTCTCCCATTATTTGGTGATTCCATTTAAATTTCTTTATGTATGTCTATATTTTAAGAAGCCTTTATTACAGGAGGTTCCCATATGACCCCTCAAATGGTCTTTAGTGTTACCTATACTTCCTAATATTTCCTCCCTTAATCTCCCATCTTCATTTAATTTTTTAAAGTGTCTCATACTCTAGCTTGACCTAAAACTTCCTATGTAGCTAACAACATCCTGAACCTCCAATTCTGCCTCCTCCTGGGTACTGGGAGGACAGATTGGGCCACCACACTAGGCTTATATGGTAGTGGGGTGTGAACCCAAGGCTTTGTGCATGCTAGCCAAACACTACCAACTGAGCTATATCCCTCCCAGTCTGCAGTTTTTAGGCAGGATCTCATTTTGTAGCCCAGGCTGGCCTGGAATTCACTATTATAGTGACTTCCTGAAACTTGTGACAATTCTTCACTCTCAGACGCTCAAGTGCTAAAATTATAGGTGTGAGTAGCTACATCCACTTCTATTTTTGAGGCAATGAAAACACTCCAACAATGACTGGTTATGTATGCATATATGCATGATGGCACTAGAGAGAATACATATGCATTCTTAAGATTTATTTTAATTTTCAAAAGAAAAAAAAAAAAAAGACAGCTGGGTGGTGGTGCCCTGTGCTTTAATCCCAGCGCTTGGGAAGCAGAGGCAGGCATATCTGTGAATTTGAGAACAGCCTGCTCTACAGAGCAACTTCCAAGACAGCCAAGGGTATACAGAGAAACTGTCTCAAAAAAACAAAACTAAACAAACAAAAAAAAAAGATTTATCTTAATTTTTAAGTTATGTGTATACATGTGAGTGGGCGTGTATGTGTGTGTGTGTGTGTGTGTGTGTGTGTGTGTGTGTGTGATCTGTGTAAGCCAGCAGAGGCAGTGCCTCTGGAGCTGGAGTTACCAGTGGTTGTGAGCTGCCCAATATGGATGCTGGGAAGTAACGTGAAATTCTCTGCAAGAGCAACAAGTGTTCTTACCCACGAGGCCATCTCTCCAGTCTCATATGCACTTCTGAAAAGGTACTATGAGAAATGTTTGTAGTAGTCATGCTACTTTGAGAATGAAACAATAAAACTAAAATCTCCAGCTTGGCCCAGTGGTCTTCTCATTTGGGATCTTCATCGCAGGCATGTACTGGGCAGTATTCAGCTGAATGAATGCTCAAGGGGCCCTTGAGCTCTACCGCTCTCCACAGAGCTCTTTTAACTCTGGGATTCCATCCCAATAACTCTAGCTACCTGCCTCTTGTCTGCTCTCTAGCTCCTCAATTCAGGCAGTCCATGTTCCACCTCCCTTACTATCTCAGCATTTTCCATCTTTTGTGTATGGGATGCTTAAGATCACACTCAGGGTCTTTCTTATAGTACCAGATAAGCACTCCAGCCTCATGCTTTTCTCATACTCAGTGTCTTGAAACCATTGTCTCATGAATTTTGACTGGCTCATTGCTTGTCTCAGGCAGGAGAGTAAATTTGGTCCATCTTGACTAGAAACAGCAGACCGTGGCTTCCACCAGCTGCAAACAATAATGGTAAAAATAGATTTGCTAGACTGTGGCAAGATACCTACCAGCAAGCCTAATGTCCTGTGTTCAACTCCCAGAGCTCATACAGTGGAATGAACAACACTCAAAGCTGTCCTCTGACCTCCAGAAGCACCATGGCGTACACATCCACAGGTAGGAGTAAATGTTTTAAAAAAGGAATACTAATTGCTGAAGTTCCCTTCAAAAGAGTAGTTTCAAGTTGCCAGTACTCTACCAATGACTCAAGTCCTCATAACCATGCAGGATCCACTCACCTGTTAAACAGCAGATTTAGAAAAAGAAAGGCTGAGGTAACTCTGCTTTCCATCTCAGACAGGCCTGCTAATCCCCAGAGCATCTGTGTTTTTTGGTCCCCGTAGTATCTTTCTGCAGCTGATGGGAGCCTCCTGACTGACTGACTCCTAGGCTATTTGCTTTGTGAACTGAAGTCCCCACTTACAGTCTAGCCCTTCATGCTGTCTTTGTCCAGCATGCAGGTGTGTTTTGGGGTCTTATCTAGGTATGTGACCTAGGTAAGAAAATGGGTGGGAAGGAAGGACTCAAGGTAGGGGGCAGTCAGGTCAGTTTTTCAGGCCTTTTGATTCCAAGTACAGGGCTCTTGCCTCTGACAAGGTATCAGTGACAGGCTCAGATGTAAGGGAGGGGATGTGCTCTCAGTCTTCACCTATGCTTACTCTCTGAGAAAATTCCAGTGCCCCCTCTCTCCCATCCTGTCTCCTCTGTGTGTGTGTGTGTGTGTGTGTGTGTGTGTGTGTGTGTGTGTGTGTGTGTGTGTGTGTGTGTGAGAGAGAGAGAGAGAGAGAGAGAGAGAGAGAGAGAGAGAGTGTGTTTCTGTATATCCTCAGTTGGCCCTGAACTGAACTTGTGTTCAATCATCTTGCCTCAGCCTCCCAAATGTTAAAGTTCCAGCATTGTCTCCACAGCAGGCTTCTGGTGATCCAGTATTCTCCAGTCTGTAACTTTCATAATAAACAGCAGAAGCCCAGAATGACAATAGCTGTGACACCAAGGGTCATAACTGAAGGATGATGAGTGCCAGATGTCCTGTTTGCTGGCCCCAGGCTAGCCTGAGGTGCTGCATGACCAGATAAGTGGTTCCCACACACCAGAGATGGGGGGATCAGACACAGGAAGGCCTTTTCAGGCTCCACCATTGTCCCTGCCACAGCAGGAGAAAGGTTCCTAGTGTGGGCAATAGGACATTAGAAGGAAAGGGAAGGAAGGTAGAGGGCTTGGTATCCAATGCATGTTCATTTATTTTACACTTAGAAAAGAAATTGCCCTCCCCTCTGTCCCATCCCCCCCACACACAAAGTGTCTCTTTTTACAAACATTTAAAAATTAAACCAAAGATAGACAAGTTAATTTCAGTACAATTATTTTTCAGTGTAGCTGTCATAATTAGAGTTTAAATTTCCTACAAGTGACCAATGTCCAAGTAACTTATAGGTATATCCTGATCGACCAAAAGAAACTCCATATTCCAAGTTAGCAAATTCTAGTACAAAAATAGTCCATGTGTCAGAACAGCTTTGCTTTTACACAGGCTTCGGGTCGGTCTGCTAACTGCATAACCCCTAACGCTCCCAGGCTCTTGCTCTCACAAATGGCTCATTCATCAGAACTGAGCAGCACAGCACCCGCCGGGGCAGGAGCCAGTGTCTACTGTGGGGCCGAGTTGGAAATAGGCTCAGGAGATCACTGTTGGCCCCTGGGCAGCAAGGCAAAGCCCCAGTCCCAGCCCCAGGTCCACAGCTGGGCCTGTATGGAGGGACAAACTGCCCCCTTTTGGAGTTATTCCAGGCCTGAGACATAGGGTATGTCCACCCAGGGAACTGGGCCTGTGCTGGTGCAGCACAGTACACCTTCTGCCAAGTTCTCTCTTGCCATTACCACCGGGACAGGTGGGGCTAGCCCCTGACACTTGCTAGCAGCAAGAGTATGGCCCTGTCCCTGCTGAAGCTGGGGCAAGCCAAGGCAGGCTACTTGTCTCTCAGGATGTCCAGCTGTTCCTGGCACTCAGTAAAAAGGCGCTGGAATCGAAGATTCTGCCCGATGACTGGCAGCAGTTCCTTCAGCAGCTCCCTCTTCCGCAGACCCTGTGGACACAAGAGTAACAGCTGAGGGAAGCGTCTCAGGAGGTTCAGACCACAGCACCTTTCCTGGCTAGGCAGAGACAGTGTGCATGAAGAAGGGTGGCTAGAAGAGGCATTGTGGCACAGGAGGGAGGGAGGGAGGGAAGAGCAGGCTCTGTCCCCACCTGCCCTACATTTGCTGACAGTGTCCACTGACCTTCCATCTCCTGGGCAGGGTCTTAAGAGATTTAACCTTGTAGGGTGGGGCAGGTAGCATACACGGACTGAGGGCTGCTAGGATGCCCTCAGATGGCTGTTCTCCTAGTCCAGACCCTCCAGGGTGACCCTGGGTTAATAGGGCACTTGGGGCAGTGGTGACTTCTGGTATTCTTCCTATATCTCTTCCCTTGGTACCATTCATGGCAGTCATTACTAAGGAGGCTCTCTGCTGCACAGGCCAAAAGGTAAATCTAAACAGCAGAGACTAGCCAGGCAAAGGCATTGCCCAGGAGCTGGCAGAGGTCAGGTCAGCTCAGGGAGACAACTCAGATGCAGGAACTGCCCCGGCTGATGGGCAAAGGAGGAGAAGCTGCGTGAGTAATGGTGCAGGCAGGTGAGGACATACCACAGAGTATGTGGGGTCCCAAGTTCAATCACCAGCATATGCACATTTTTTAAAAAATCCCGTATCATATTGTAAATTTTATTTTTGAAACAGGGTCTCATGCAACCAGGCTAGCCTTATCCTCTGAATGCTGCCAAGAATGACCTTAAACATTTGTCATCTGGCCTCTGGCACCCATGCACTGACATTTACCACAATAGAGCTACATCCTCACTCTATAACCTAGATTTCTTTAAATACACCCCAAACTCTATGTGAAATGTGAGTGTGTTCTATAGTATTCTTAGGATCAGGAATATGGCTCAATGAAAGACCATTTGCCTTGAATGTACAAGACTCCAGGGTCCACCCACAGCTGTCTGCAGAGGAAAACAACACATAACCATGGACACTGGAAGTTAAAGATGGAAAAAAGTTAATTAACAGGGTGTTAAGGCAACAGCTTGTTCATAGCATGCTTAACTCTGAAAGAAACTCTCACTAAAGAACGTACCAGAAATACCAGGTTGGTAAAATGCCCTCTGACAAATACCCAATGATCAGGATTTTTCCAATCTTATGCAAACAAACTTAGAGGGGAAAAAAAAAAAAAATGAAGACCCTAACTTTATCTGTTTTGCAAATAACCCAGGACAGCCTTAGGTCAAACAAAAGCAGCATAGAAACAAAAGACTCTGGACTGGTGGCTGTCACTATGACGTCACCATGGTGTCCCAAGGAAACCACATGTAGAAATCCCTTATAAATAATTAGCAATCCTTTCTAATGAAATTACAACCAAGTTGGGTTGATCCAGAAAAGTGCAGTTAAAATAATCAAAAACTGTATAATATGTTATATTAAAAGATTTCAAAATTGTACCAGAGTACTTAGCAAAAACAGTAAGAGATAGGTTAGGAAGGCATGGAACAGGAAAATAAAAAATGGTTATTTAATATGATTTGATTTCTTATTCCATGTAGAAAACACAAAGTACTGGCAGATAAGCTTAATAAAAGTAACAGATATAGTTGAGCAAGCCACCAAAAGAAAATTACAGCTCTAAATAAAGTCTTCAAAAAAGGCTGACCTAGTTTCATAACAGACACACTAGGTATAAAGTCACAGCGCAACAACAAAACAGTGACAGCCAGGGACTTTAACAGCCCACTCTTACCACTGGAAAGATCAACAAGCAAGAGGAGAGAGGGAGGGGGGAGAAGGGAGGAGAGCGAGCGAAAGGGAGAGAGTGAGAGAGAAAGAATATGAATATAGAATTCAATGACATCATAAGTCAAACCATCTACTAAAGGGTACTCTTCTCAGAAGCTCATGGAACTTTTTCTACAACAGATCACATATTATATTAGGATACAAAGCAAGTCTCAACAAATATAGAAAAATTCAAAAATTGAGTAAGATTATAAATTAATAGAAAGAGAAATTACAGAAAACACAGACTGACAAAGATTAAACAACATACGTGAATGATGAATGGGCCAATTTAGGAAAGAAATTGCTGAAATCCTAGAAATGAAAGAACAAGAACATACAATTCACCTAGATTTAAGGGATACAATGAAGTCAGTCCTAACAAAGAAACTTATGTCTTTAATTGCCCACATGGAACTCAGAGAGACCTTAAGTAAACAAACCAAATAATGCATTGGAAAACAAGAATAAACCAAACCCCAAATCAACAGAGAAAAGAAATAACTAACACCAAGGACAAAATCAAAAGGCCAAGCACTATATCACAGCGAATAAGAGAAGGCTTATTTTTGAAGCAATGGAAAACTGAACAGATCCTATGAACTCACTTTGATGAGTGAGACAAGCCATGAAGGGAATACAGTGAGGGAGAAAAAAGGGCTATTCAGTACTTGCTTCTGAGAACCGTGGTGATCCAAATGAGACAAAGAAAATGCAGCAAAACCATCAATCAACATAGATGCAGTAAACAAGATATTTCAATGACATAACCAGATTTACACAATACCTAACCACAATCCTACCCTGCACAAAGCCCTAGAGGGAAAACTACAACCTAAGGAAACCAGGAACACCCATGTAACCACAGACAACTGATAAGCCCACAGAAAAAACACACTCCCAACCTGAAAAAAGGAAATGTAAGCTACTACCAAAAATGATGAGAAATATTGATCATTTGTCATTAATATCCCTTAATATCAATGGACTCAATTCACCTATAAAAAGAAACACACTAACACGATGAATGCAAAAATCCTTCTGCTGCATACAAGAAACACACCTCAAGCACAAAGACAGACACAGGCTCAGAGTAAACGGTTGGGAAAAAGACGTTCCAATTAAATGGCCCTAAGAAACAAGCTGATGTAGCCATTCTAATATCTAACAAAATAGACTTTAAAATGAATAAAAAGAGACCAGGAAGGCCACTACTTATTCTTCTCAGGAAAAAATTACCAAGATGAAATCTCAATCCTGAATATCTATGCTCCCAACACAAGGGCACCTACATACGTAAAAGAAACACTTAAAAGAAGCTTAAACTTCATATCAAACCTCACACACTAATAGTGGGAGACTTCAGTACCCTACTCTCATCCTTGGATAGGTCAACCAGACAGAGACTCAACAGAGATAAGGAATCTAGAAGAAGTTACAATCCAAATAGATTTAGTAGATATATACTGAACCCTCAACCCAAACACAAAAAATATACATATTTCTCACCACCCCATGGAACTTTCTCTAAAATTGACCACATACTAGGTCATAAAGCAAATACCAACAGGTACCAAAAAATTTGTACCAAAATGGTACCCTTCTACCATTTCAGATCAACAGGGTCTAAAGTTACAGTTCAGCAACACCAAGACTCATAGAAAGCCTACCAACTCATGGAAACATCACTCAACTTAACCACCTCTGGGTTAACAAGGAAAATAAGAAATCAAAGACTTCCTAGAATTTAACGAAAATGCATCCACAACATACTCAGACTTGTGGGACACAATGAAAGCAGTGTTAAGGGGAAAATTCAGAGCACTAGATGCCTACATGAAAAGACTAGAGAAATCCTACACTAGAGAACTAACAGTACAGCTGAAAGTCCTAGAACAACTAGAAGCGAACTCACCTAGAAGGAGTAGATGGCAGGAAATAATCAAACTTAGAGCTGAAATCAACACAATTGAAACCAAAAAAAAAAAAAAACAATACAGAAAGTCATTGAATCAAAGAGTTGGTTCTTTGAGAAAGTCAACAAGATAGATAAACCCTTATCCAAACTAAACAAAAAGCAGAGAGAGAGTATCCAAATCAATAAAATCAGAAATAAATTCAGGGACATAACAACAGACTCCCAGGTAATCCAGAGAACTATCAGGTCATACTTTGAAAATCTATACTCCACAAAAATGGAGAGCCTAGAAGAAATAGACAGCTTTCTGGACAGGTACCATTTACTAAAATTAAATCAAGACCAGATTAAAGACCTAAACAGTCCTATAACCCTTAAGGAAATTGATGCTGTCATTTAAAATCTCTCAAATAAAAAAAGGTCAAGCGCACATGGTTTCAGTGCACAGTTCTATCAGACATTCAAAGATGAGCTAATACCAATACTCCTCAAACTGTTCCATACAGTAGAAACCAAAGGAACATTGCCAAACTCTTTTTATGAGGCCACAATAACTCTGATACCCAAGCCACTCAAAGACACAACAAAAAGAGAATTACAGACCAATTTCCCTCATAAACATTGATGCAAAAATTCCCAACAAAATTCTGGCAAACCGTATAAAACAACATATAAAAAATATCATCCACCATGATCAAGCAGGCTTCATCCCACCAATGCAGGGATGGTTCAACATACGGAAAACTGTAAATGTCATCCACCATATAAACAAATTGAAGGGGGAAAAAAAACCACATAATCATATCCTTAGACACTAAAAAGGCCTTTGACAAAATCCAACACTAACCCTAACCCTAACCCAACACTCCTTTATGATAAAAGTCCTAGAGAGAGCAAGAATACAGGGAAAATACTTAAATATAATAAAGAAGATTTACAAAAAGCCAATAAATAGCCAACATCAAACTAAATGGAGAAAAACTCAAAGCAATCCCACTAAAATCAGGAACTAGAGAAGGATGTCCTCTCTCCCCTTATCTACTCAACATAGTTCTCTAAGTTTTAGCTAAAGTAATTAAGAGAACAAAAGGAAATTAAAGGGATACAAATTGGAAAGAAAGAGGTCAAAATATCTCTATTTGCTGATGACATGACTGTATACATAAGTGACCCACAAAATTCTACCAGGGAACTTCTATAGCTGATAAATACCTTCAGCAATGTAGCAGGATACAAGAAATCAGTAGCCCTCCTATACACTAAAGATAAAAGAGCTGAAAAAAAAATAAGGGAAACATCACCTTTTATAATAGCTGCAAATAGCACTAAATACCTTGGTGTAACCAAAGTGTGTGTGTGTGTGTGTGTGTGTGTGTGTGTGTGTGTATCAGATATGTTTGACAAAAATTTTAAATCACTGAAAAAAGAAATTGAAGAGGATATCAGAAAATGGAAAGCTCTCCCATGTTCCTGAATAGGTAGGATCAACATAGTGAAAATGACAACCTTAGCAAAAGCAATCTACAGATTCAATGCACTTCCCATCAAATTCCCAACACAATTTTTTACAGACCTTGAAAGAACAATACTCAATTTTATTTGGAATAACAGGAAAGCCAGGATTGCCAAAACAATTTTACTCAACAAAAGAACCTCAGGAGGCATCACCATCCCTGACTTCAAATTATACTATAGAGCCACAGTAATAAAAAAGCGTGGTAGTGGCATAAAAACAGACTTATGGATCAATGAAATCAAATTGAAAACCCAGACATTAACTCACACACCTATGAACACTTGATTTTTGACAAAGAGGCCAAATATATTCAATGGATAGTATCTTCAACAAATAGTGTTGGCATAACTGGATGGTAGTGTGTAGAAAAATGAAAATAGATCCAAACCTATCACCTTGCACAAAACTTAAATCCAAGTGGATCAAAGACCTCAACATAAACCCAGTTACACTAAACTTCTTAGAAAAGGAAGTGGAAAATACCCTCCAATGCACTGAAACTGGTGACCACTTCCTAAATATAACACCAGTAGCACAGACACTAAAAACAACCATCAATAAGTGGGTCCTCCTGAAACTGAGTAGCTTCTGTAAGGTCAAGGACATAGTCAATAAGACAAAATGACAGCCTACAGAATGGGAAAAGATTTTCACCAAACCTACAAGTGACAGAGAACTAATCTCTAAAATATATAGAGAACTCAAGAAACTAGAGCCCAAAACCCTTAAAAATCCAATTTAAAAAATGGGGTTCAGAACTAAAAGGAGTTCTCAACAGAAGAATTAAAAATAGCTGAAAGGCACATGAAAAAGTGTTCAACATATTTAGCCATCAGAATAATGAAAATCAAAACAACTTTGAGATACTACCTTATACCTGTCAGAATGGCTAAGATTAAAACACAGATGACAGCCTATGCTGGAGAGGTTGGGGAGCAAGGGGAACACTTTCTCATTGTTGGTGGGAGTGTAAGCTTGTTCAGCCACTTTGGATTGCAGTATGGTGGTTTCTCAGAAAACTGGAAATCAATCTCCCCAAGAATTCAGCAATACCACTTCTGGGTGTATACCCTAAAGACGCACATTCACACCCTAAAAGCATTAGCTCAACTATGTTCATAGCAGCATTATTTATAATAGCAAGAACCTGGAAATAACCTAGATGCCCCTCAACTGAGGAATGGATTAACAAGCTATATTACATCTACACTTACTCAGCAGTAAGAAAAAATGATATCATAAAATTTGCAGGCAAATGGATGGATTTGCAGAATATCCTCGTGAGCACAATCTCAGAAAGAGAAGCAGGAGATGTACTCACTCATTCATGGACTTTAATATATATATGAAGAAAGAGATGTCATTGTACACAAGAACTCAAGACTAGAACATAGCTAAATGACACAATGCCTCACTTCTGCATTGATGGCCTCTGACAGAGGACTGGGTAAGGAAAGACTTGTTTTCTTTAAGGATCTGGCCACAGGGAGTTGAATTATGCTCCAGTAAGCAAATAAGCAGCATGAATGGGCAGTTTTGTAAATGGGGAGATCATAAGAGTGGGCATGATACTGAGAGGTCTGATATCTGAGTCTGATGGAGTGCATGATGTAAAAACACCAAGTAATAAATATATATGAAAAAAAATTTAAAAAAAGAAAAAATACTATGATTAATATCAGGGTTTCACTGGCTTTGTAACTTTTAAAGGCTTTGTTTATTATTTTTAAGTTTTATAGAATTATATGATTTGTATTTGTCTTACTTTTTAAGTTATAGTAGAATTCTGTAGTAAGTCCATATTTTTTTGTGTTTCTTTCTGTTATTGCTGTTTTTTTATTTTTAGTATGAAGTATTTTATTAGTATTTCAAGTATTTCAAGGTTACAAAGTATGCATTTGTTAAAATCATTCACTGAATTTAGGTTTAATTTTGCTATTTAAAAACTCACCATTTTTTTTTCAGAATCTTCAATTTATCCAAACAAATTTGTAATGTATGTCCTTATGATTTTTGGTTATTTTATTCGTATCTGTTATAATGTTTATGTTTCAATTTCTAGTTTTATTGAAGTTAGTCTTCCCTTTTTTTTAGTTTAATTTGGTTAAGAATTTGCCAATTGTGTTTAATACTAAATAAATAAAGCGAAACAAAGCAAAAAAAAAAAAAAAAAAAAAAAAAAAAAAAAAAAAAAAAAAAAAAAAAAAAAAAAAAGAGTCAGCTGTTCCACATACTCCATAATCTAAAACATGAAAAGGACCTTTATAAAGAAGATAATGAAACCACACTCTGTGATTTATAACATATGTTAAGAGATCAGGAGGATATGAAAATGTTACTTTAACTGATTCTTGGGGCTGGAGAGATGGCTTAATGGTTAAGAGCACTCGTTTTGGAGCTGGAGAGACCACTCAGTAGTTAAGAGCCTGGTTGCTTTCCAGAGGTCCTGAGTTCAATTCCCAGCACACACATGGCAGATAACAACTGTCTTTAACTATAGTCTCATGACCTCTTCTGGTGTGCACACATGCATGCAGACAAAGCACCCATATACATAAAATATATAAAGAAAAAATAGATTACAGTAAGTTATAAATTAATATATATTTTTCCTTAGAACCACCACCAAAACATAAACTTGAATCTCGTGTACATACCCATGCTCCAGTCACAGCTAATAAATAACAGAGGAATAAAATGCAACAAGAGCAAATACTAAAGTCAAAAATCTTCCTCTCAGTTCCTCTAGGACTTGCTTCCCCCATGCCATCAGGTAGTCCTCACTCCAATCCATATCACAGGCCTGCCCAGCACTCTAGGACCTTCCTCCCATTTTACAACCTATCCATCAGCTCTGCTCATTCACTCCACAGGCCCAAGTGCTGCCAGAAGACCTAGCTATTCCTACATTTTCCATCCCACCCTTCAGACTAAGCCTGCTTCTTCCTACCCTGTGAGCCACTCACTCCTCTGGAATCTCACTTCTCAGCATTCCCAGGGAGGCCTGAGTCCCTGGACCTAATAGATCCCCACTACAACCCTGCTTCCCCTAACTGCCAGAGCTTACTCAAGAAAGAAAAAGCAGACATGGAGATATGCCAGAAGACAGCAGAGGAGGGAATCATCAAGGTGTTTGGTTCTCACGAAATGAGGAAGGGTGGAACCAGAAAAGGAAACCTTCATAACATATTATAGATTAAATAATAAAGACATAAACTGAAGAACAAGTATTAAAAGCCACAACTGAGAAAGGTCAAGAGGACCCATCAGAATAACACCTTCAAAAGAAAAAACATTAAAGCCAGAAGAGACTGAAAAGATGTATCCCAAGTTCTGAAATACTACAAATGCCAATATAGGCTATTTTATCAAGCAAAACCATCTACTAATATTGAAAGAGATATAAAATCTTCTATGATAATAAATTCAGATGAAAGGAATTTATCCTGACTAAGCCAGCTCTACAGAAGACACTAGAAGGAATACCTCACTCTGAAGAGAAGGATAAACACACCCAAGAAGTCAGGGGAATAAATAAATAATGGCAGTCAGTATAGCTAATCAAAAGAGGTCTAAGAAAACAACAAAATGAAAGGAATTAATACATATCTTCCAATAATAACTCTGAATGTTAATGGGCTCAATTTCCAATATACAGAGGCTAAGACTGGATTAGAAAACAAGATCCACCTTCTTGCTGCCTCAAATCATTGACAGACATCTCTTTGGGGCAAAGAGATTAAAGGGTGTTCTAATAAAACAGAACTAAGAAACAAGCAGCTGCAGCTATTCTAATATCTAACAAAAATGGATTGCAAAGCCCAAAGCTAACCAGAAGAGCAGAGAGATCACTACATACTTATTAAGAGATACAACCCAGGAAGAGGATATTATAATTCTAAACACATGGACACCAAACAACAGAGGCACCAGTTTCATAAAGAAAATACTATTTATTAGTTGTAAACTCACTCTCCACAACAGGTAAGTCATGCAGACAAAAAACTTAAGAGAAGCAGTGGGACCAAATGACAGCATTAATCAAATCAACCTAACAGATACATACAGAGCACTTCGACCTAACACAAAAGAAAAATATTCTTCTTTGAAGCATGTTCTCCAGGATAAACAGCATATTGGGACACAAAACAAGCCTCAACAAATACAAGAAAACAAAAATAACATCCTGCATTCTCTCTCCAGAATAAAGCTAGATATCAACAGCAATAGAAACTACAGGAAGTACAAAGACTCAGAGACCAAACGATATACCACTGAATGATAATTGGGTCAGGGAAGAAATCAAAATGTAAAGGAATAAAAGCAACCCAAAACTTATGGAACATAAGGAAGGAAGTCCTAAGAAAAGCGTTTAGTGAAAGTTCCCAATCTACCCCCAGCCAGGGCAGAAAGGAGTGCCAGAGCTCAAAGACCAGGATGCCCAGCTTTGTAGGCATAAGACACATATGCAATCACATTGTTTAAAGCTTCAGTTAAATGGATTTAATCAGTAATTTGACCGGATTGTGGAGAAAACTAAAGGATAAACATCCGTAAGCTCGTTTCACTAGAGTTGGAAGCTAAGCCTGGCATGCAGAGCATAACACGACAGAATAGAAACACCCATGAAGCTGACCAACAGTGAGGTGCAGACACTTCACCTTCAGCAGCACTGTCCCAGCAGCTACAGGGTCAAAAGACCAGGGCATCCTACATAGATGAGACCTGTCTGGCAGCCTGTGGGCACCAGGCTCACTCTGCAAGGCCCTGAGTACAGAATTGAAACAGATCCAGAAGTGGGTACAGGACTACTGAAGGCCTCTGTAGCCATGAAAAAGTGTAGAACCACCCCCTCCAGGAACAGCAACACCAACTCTAATGCCAAGGACTGTCCAGCTCCTGGCTCCAGGGCACCATGAGGGTGGTATCTCCAATGGTCATGATGGATGCCAAGTTCTAGGCCCTTTTCTGGACACCACCAACCATGCTGGGAGACCATCCAAATTGCCTAAGGAAGACCCCACTGCAAGCCATTCATCCAGTTAGACCCTCCAGGACAGAATCCAGGGTAGCAACAGTTTCCCAGAAGAAGTCTCAAAATGGGTTAGAAGCCCCACCCTCTGCAAAGGAACTGTCCAAGGTACTCACCTATCTATATGCCTCCAGCTCAGGACACCAGCTACCAGTGTCCCCCAGACCAATGAACTTCAGGATCCCAGACTGCCCAAATCAGGAGTGATTATGTAGAATCTCTTGATCACACCTAGGGCACTGTCTGAGAATATTTCAGGACCACCTGTCACCCAATATGAAAACAGACCCCCCCAAAAAAAAAAAAAAAAACAAAGGCCACTTGGAAATGTGGCACTCACCAGGTAAGTAAGCCTCTTAGCAAAGACTCAGTCCTCCTGGGGTCCTCTGGGGCTCTCTCCAGGACAACCAAGCATAAGACTCTATGGTGAGAATGAGCTATGCCTACCTTGTTTTCAGGAGCTCATAAAATCTCCAGCCTTCTCTGTAAGGTATTTGGGGGTCCCTGAGATATCTCTGCCTTAGTGCCAACTCCCATGTACTGATACAGTGAATTTACCTCTTCTTATTCAAGATTTAGCTTTCACAGGGGTCTGGAGACCCCAAGGGAGTTTCCTGGGTAGTATGTGGACCTCAACGGTGCAATGTGGATAGGTGTTATTTTAATATTCATATATTTATTTATATTCATTTAGCTCAAAGTAAACCCTTAATGATGTCCCTTTAGGCCTTGGGAAAACAATGACAAACCAAAGACTAAAACAGTAAACAAAAACAGATGATCACAACCAGGGCTAAAATAAATGAAATAAAAATGAAAGATTTAAATTCAAAGCATCAAGAAAAGAAAGAGCTGGTTCTTTCAAAGGATTAACAAAACTAACAAACCATTAACAAATTCACAACAGTGACTGGGCACAGGCTCCTCTATTTTTCCTCAGTTGGAGCCATCTGTGGTTTAACTTAAAACTGCCACTACCACGTAAAGTCCCATGAGAAAGCACCCAACCCTGTTCTAGAAACTCAGAGCCAACATGCCCCAGCTAGCTGGGTGCTTTTGGCTTCTGCTTGCTTGTTTTCTTTCCTTTACTTTCCCCTGCAACTGTCAACTGGAGGTAGTTTTCCTGAGTTCTTTGCCTTTAAAAGCTCCCTGGAAAATGCATTTGAGGCTGCTCTGTGAGAAGAGTTTCTCTCCAAGCAATTTCCAGCTTAATACAAACTCTCAATTCAGACTTTGCTCACAATAGGTGGTCTTTGGGTTTCCACCCCACAACATTTGGAGGTTCCACCAAAATCCTTTCAAGACCCTCACCAATTTGTGTAGTGATGTTATATATTTAATAAAACCTGGAATATCAAAACATCAACCCACAGTCAAACTAGGCAGAGGTAGCTCACTCCATTAGTCCCATTGCTTGGGAGATCGTTCCAGATCTCAGAGAGTTCAAGGGATAACAGAGCAGTGGTAACTCACACTTTTTCCCAAAGAATCTCTGTGAGTACAAGGCCAAACAGCCGGCCTTCAATGGCACACACCTTTAATCCCAGCAAAGAGAAAGACTAGGACCTAAAGTTGTGGTGACCTACAACTTTAATCCCATAACTCCAGAGTCAGAGATCTTTCTGTGTTTCTGTGAGTTCAAAGCGAACTACCAAATAGTAGTAGCCCATGCCTTTAATCTGAACCTGGGTGGGATACAGCTGGGTGAAGAAAGAAGGTATATTTAAGGCAGGCATAGGAAGACAGATGGGGCATTAGAAGCAACCAGGAGTGAGGCTTAGGAAGCTGGAAGATAGCTGGGTGAGATTTGACTGTGGTGTTTCTCTGATATATGGCTCTGAGTTTCTGCATAAGTCACAGATGACAGGTGGTGCATAACCTGAGAGCATTTGTTGCTTGCAGCAGTCCAGGCCTCTTCAACATCCCTGTCTAAATTTTCTTCAGTGAGTCACCTAGTTTGTTTTCCAGAGATAAGTATGGTTCAAGTAGCTTCTGTTTGGACACATAGGAGACATCAGATACAGCTGCTAATCAGTGTCCAGGATTTGTATGAATTGTTACCAGATTCCCCAGGTCTTTTTAGGTGTGTGAGGGCATTGTGGCTACCCCTAATTTGTCTACATATTATTGTTTGTTCCTGTCTTGTCTGTCTTTGTCTCTTCTGGTTGATCTGTTACTTGTCATTGAGAACTGAGATCTAGAAAGTGAAACTATGGGCAGCTCTGCTTCTAACTGGCTTGCTCCTTTGGATTGTTTCCTCCACTACAAAGTCTTCCAGACCTTTTGTGAGTTAGAATGACCCTCTTTGGACGACCATTTGCAGGACCGTGTGATAGCCAAAAAACCCAAGCAGCACAGCTGATGATCACAGGAAATCCTGCCACTCTGATCACTTTCCCTAGATGTTTGGCTAAGTTGCACCCCTTAACAGAATCCAGCAAATTATCTCAATTACCATCCCTGATTCCCAGAACTCCCTTGACCCGACCCAGAGCCTGGTAGTTCCTATCATTCCTCCCTTCTAGCAAACCCCTAGACTCCTTTTGAGAAAAAGTGGCTGAGCAAGAAGCCACCAACCCCCATTTAGGATATATGTTCCTTTCTCAACCAATGACCTATAGAATTGGAAGTCCCAGAACCCAACTTTTCTCTGAGAAACCACAGGCATTCATCTCTCTCCTAGAGACTGTTTTCTATACCCATCAGCCTACCAAGGATACTGAACACCCTGTTCACACCAGAAGAAAGGGATCATATATAGGTGAAAGCAAAGAAAGCAGTCTTGGTTCCAGACAGAGTATCCCTAGCTGATAACTCTTATCAAATTGAGTGTATTTCTATCCAACCAACCCCATTAAGATCATAACACCCACCAAGGTAAGAGAGCACTAGGCATCTACAGCCAGACTGTCCTGGCTACACTCCAAATAGCAGCAAGGAAGCCTACAAACTTGTCAAGGGAAAATGAGATTGTATAGAGTGCCTCAAAGCATCCTGCTGGGTTACTAAAGCACCTCTAAACCTTAATGTACCTATATGCCCATAGACCCAGATGCACTGGAAAATGGGCAAATGTTCAATACTGTCTGTTACCTAGTCAGCCCAGATATTAGAAAGAAGTTACAAAAGTTAAGAGGGATTTGAAGGTGTAAATAGGTCCCAGTTTCTGGAGGTAGCTCAAACAACAAAAAACCTATGGAGACCCAGAGAAACAACTGATTTACCAGGGCCACAGTAGTGGCCCTATGAGAATACCCAGATAATAAATCAGCCTAGCACAAGAGATGAGATGGAGGCCAGGAGACAAGGACAAAAGGTACTAGAAAAATGAGCCCTAACAGGAAAAGAAGAAGTGACAGGGCCTAGGCTTTTATGCTTTACGCCCCCCAGGAGCTTAGGGTGACACTTAAGGGTAGAGGTGAAGCAACTGACTTCTAAGTACTGGGGTGACATATTCAGTCCTTGATAAACCCCTAGACCAATTAAGGGGCAAGAAGGAAAACAGCCTACTACCCTGAACCACCACCTGTTCCACCTAGGAAAGGGAACAGTAAACATTAGTTCTTGGTCATGCCTAACTGTGCCTAACCCCTGTTAGGACAACACATTTTTCATAAACCAAAAGACACTACTACCTTCTCTGGTAGAAGTTAGACTTACAGACCCCCAGCAAAATTCTCATGTCTTACCCTATGTCAGAAGAATATCTCCTAGCTGAAAGTCCTGCCCTAATCAAAAAATTCAGCTGGACTACCTCTCAGATTTACAGCAACGATTCCTGGGTGTATAGGCAGAAACCAACACCCCAACCCCACTGGCCCAAAACTGAATTCATATAATTGTTCAACTAACCATTCCAGCGACCATCATCCAGATTAATTATACCCAATGACTAAGGAAGCAAAGGGGGACTTGCAGTCCACGTTGACTGGCTTAGAGAGACAGTCATTCTGCTGCCATCAGTCACCTTGGAATATACTTCTCTTGCCTATAAAAAAAAAACCTGGACCTCTCAATTTAGACCCATTCAAGATCTAAGGGAAGTGAATAAGAGGGTTGAGACCATCATCCCATGGTCCCAAACCCACCTGTGCTCATGAGTCAGATTCCTCCAGAGAAACAGGTATTTACTGTCTTAGATCTGAAAGATGCATTCTTCAGTCTCCCATTGGCAGATGTGAGTCAACCATCTTTGCTTTTGAATAAGCAGATTCAGAGGAAGGTTACAAACAGGCAACTTAACTGGACCACATTGCCCCAAGGATTTAAAAACTCTCCAACCCTGTTTAATGAGGCACTAACTGCTGACCTCCTTCCCTTCCATTAAGTTTCCCAGGGCCGTACTTTTACCATATGTAAATGATCTCCTCCTAGCCTCTGAAACTGAAAGAAATTGCTTAAAGGGACCTTGGACTACAGGGCTAAGAAAACCAAATTTGTACATCAGAAGTCACCTATCTTGGCTACAAGAGGGGCAAAAGGA
Source organism: Sigmodon hispidus (assembly GCA_004025045.1). Lineage (NCBI taxonomy): Eukaryota > Metazoa > Chordata > Mammalia > Rodentia > Cricetidae > Sigmodon > Sigmodon hispidus. Next base: position 64,182 of record PVIH01009227.1, on the reverse strand, counting down.
GCCTGTCTCAGAGTAGGATTGCTACCATCCTTCAGATCCCAACCCCAAAGGCTAACAGACAGGTTCTAGAGTTCTCAGTGTGGTTAGGTATTGCTGCCTCTGAGTACTAGGGTTCATTTTACTTCCACCTGCAAGTGCCAACCAGGATGTAGTCCTTGTGTTCTTTGCCTTTAAAACTCCCTGTAAAATGTATTCAAGGCCTCTCCATGAGAGGTTTCTCTCCAGGCAGTCACTAGCTGCCAGCCAGCTTAACACAAGACAATGAGAGAGCAGCAGCAACAACAACAAAACTCAGAGGATCTAAATTAACTAATTTGAAAATCAAAAGGGGGCAAATAACACAAAACAAATTCAGAAAATAATAAAGTCAAATTTTACAAACCTATTCCATTAAGTTGGAAAGTCTAAAAGAAATGAACTAATTCCTAGATGCACCCAGCATAGCAAAATTAAACCAAGACAAAGTAAATAATCTTAAAAAGATCCATAACCAGCAACAAAACTGAAGCAATAATAAAAAGTCTCCCAAATAAAAAAGCCCAGAACCTGAACTCTGAAGGGCTGACACCAATACTATTGAAATCACTGTATGAGACAGAAAAGGACAGAGGCTCTCAACTGTTGTTAATGGAGCCAGTATTATCCTGATACTCAAGCTAGATAAAGACAAAACAAGAAAGTTATAGATTTTCTTCCCACTGAACATCAGTGGGAAAATTCTCAATGAAAACACTTGCAAAATAACTGCAAGTTCATGCCAAGATGTACATCTATCATGACCAAGATGGTGTCATTCCAGATATGCAGAGATGGTTCACAAACATAAATCAACAAATATTACCCACCACACAAATAAGTCTAAAGACAGAAATCATTTCACTAGACATAGAAAAGAACTGACAAAATCCAACATGGCAACATGACAGAAGTCATGGAGAGGCTGAGATAAGAGGGAGCATATTCCAACATAATAAAGGCTATGTATGTACAATAGACTTTCAGGAAACATCAATCTAAATGGGAAAAAGGTTCAAAAATTTCCCAGTGTGATCAAGAACAAGACAAGAGTGCCTACTCTCTTCACTTGCTGCTACTCAATACAGTACTAGACGTCTTAGCTAAATTGACAAGTCAAGAGAAGGAAATAAAAGGGATACAAATAGTTTGCTCATGACATGATTCTATACATATTTGTATACTGTGTGAAGATGTGTTGCTGTGACTGATGTAATAGAAAGCTGAATGGGCAATAGCTAGGCAAGACTCTCCCTGGGACTTCCAGGGAGAGACAGGAACTGGAGATGAATCTAGGCACATGAGATGCCAGTGAGACATAGAGCAAGTCAGACATACAGAATGGAGGAGAGGTAAAGAACCAGATGACATAACATAAATTAACAGAGTCAGGTTAATTTAAGTTATAAGAGCTAGCTAGATGGAAACAAGCTTAAGCTAAAGGCCAAGCTTTGATAATTAATAATAAGTCTCTGGGTCATTGTTTGGGGCTGGCGGAAGAAAAGAAAGTCCAACTACAACAGATTGTTGCAGAATATTTGTTTAACTGTGTGAAGATGTGCTGCATTTGTTTAGCTACGTAAAGATGTGTTGCTGTTTTAACTTGCCTGTCTAAAGTACTTGATTGGTCTTTAAGAAAACAAAAACATGCTGACTGACCAAAAGTGAGGGAGGAGGTGTAGGCAAGACTTCTCAGCAGAGAGAGTAAAAAGAAAGAAGAATTTAGGCTCAAGAAGGGAAGAAAGAAAAAGAGACTCCAGGGAGATGCCAGGGGCCAGACAGATGGACATGGAGAAATCGGGAAAGCAGAACATACAAAATGAAAGAACAGTTAAAAAGCACTAAGGTAAAAACGTAGATGAATAGAAACAGGTTAAATTAGGTTAAAAGCTAGTGGGACAAGCCTAAGCTAAGGTCGAGCATATATAATTAGTAGTAAATCTCTGTCTTTATTTAAGATCTGGTTGGTTGGCCAATGAAAATTCCAACTACAACATACCCTAAAGACTCCACCAAAAAAACTCTTAGACCTGATATAGTCTTACAACAGAGTGGCAGGATAGAAAATTAACACAGAGATAACATACCAATAGCAAACATACAGAGAAATAATGCCATTATAATAGCCACTATATTGACTACTTTTCTACTGTGATAATAAAACCAACCAAGAATACATATTTATACAACCATGTACACTTTTGTATACAAAACCCTCAAGATAGGAACCCATGGAAATCAGATTATAGCAGATCTTCTAGCAACAACACTCAATGTTAAAGTCAGAGGAAAAATATTGTCAACAGGTCCCAGAGGAGGAAGATTCTACATCCAGAATTTCATTACCCAACCAAAAGTACTGCAATAAAAGTAACAAATAGAAAATCCAATACATAGCAATGCCTTCAAAGCCTGTGAAGACTAATTCCAAACTTTGTCATTTTGTTTCCTTTTGCCTTCAGACTGCTATCCTGCATAGCTGTTCCTTAACACTTTAAGTACTCCCATCTCAGGACCAGTCTAAGTTACCATTGATTCAGGAAGGCTTAAAGGTCTTCTTTCTGCATGTGTCTCCTCATCATGCTACACCACCTTCTCTGCTTCCTATGTGTCTGTCAATGTGTGCACAAGCCTTTACTGTCTTCCTCATTGTCTCCACCAGAATGTTTGGTTCAGGGTTGCAGGCTGCTTCTCCTCATCCAAGGGTTTCATCTGCAATGTCCTCTACATTCTTGCCACTCCTCTGGGATAAGTCAGTCTCAGAGCAGCTTGCTAACCTTCCTGCCTATGTGTGCTCCCTTACTAAAGTTACTGGTCTTCACAAAGACAGGACATGATTTTTTTAAGTAGGTCTTTCTATGCAGCCATGGCTGTTCTGGCCTGAACTTTCTATGTAAATCAGGCTGGCCTTGAATTCTCAGAAATCTGCATGCCTCCACCTCACAAGTGCTGGCATCTAGGGCATGTGTCACTAGGCCTGAGATCCTTCATTGTTTCCACACTAAGAGTACTGGTAGGTCACTTTCCTCAGCACAGGTGTGACTAGTGCCTCCTGAACTCCTGTCAGGTGTGCAGTGCCAGGAAGCCAGTATCCCACTGACACTGTGAGTCAGGCAGGCACTGGAAGCCTCACGGCAAGAACTATCAAAGCATCTGTCTCATGTTCAAAATTCTACCTTCATAAAATGCAACATACTTCTCATGGCAAAAATGAAAGCAACACCTACCACTACTGTTGACTCCCACTGGCTTCCTGTGGAGCAGTGAACTGGACCCAGCAAGTCCTTGCATATTTCTCGGAGTCGGTATTCAAACCCTACACACACAAAAACAAAAACAGCAACACATAATTAAAGGAAATGAAAATCAACAATGTGCTACGTTGTTATACATATCCAAACTGAATGAACAAATATTTCATTGCCTACTATGGACAAAATATGTCTGTTTCTTGCTGTCTGGGGCCTAGGGACCCATGAATCGTTTCTCACTCATTCACCAGTCAAGATAGGCAGCACTCTTGCTGTCTGCTGGGCCCAAACAAGTAAGGCACAGGCAGCGAGGGGAAACATGGGAACTTGCAGAGGGGAGTGGGTTAACAAGAGTGACTCTGGCAGCTGGTATGAAGAAATCACAAGTAAGGAGGCAACTTCAAAAGGGAGAGAGTGGATCGGGAAGCTGATTTTAGAATGACAACCAAATATGGTGACATCAAGGGTCACAGGCTCCACAGTGTGGGTGGCGCTACCAGAAAGTCTAAAGGCAGAGTTTTAGGCAGAGCTTAGACAGTTAAAGCCATAGAGCCTGGAATGAATGAAAAGGATGAAACTAGAATCTGAGTGATCAGAAAAGTGAAGAGTGTCTTACATGGTTTACAGATGGTTTCTCCTCTCACATCCAAGAAGACAAGAGGAAATACTGGGCCTAATGTACTATCCAAGAAGTGAAGACCCCAGAGGAGACAGAGCCTCCATGATATTTAAGAGTGAGTTCTGCTCAACACCCAGGAAGGAGCAAACCATTTCTCAGGGGCAGGGTACATAAACTAAAATATGACTGACACAGCCCAGGTGCAAGGACCTGGGAGGCCAACATATAAAGGAGGCCAGTGAGCACATACTAAGCACAGAAAGAGTCAAAGAGAGGAGGGGTCAACAGTAATGCCCACTGTGACTATAGGGTTCACTAACAAATATACACCTTCAAACTGAATCAGATAAGCATGAGATACAAGCTCTGTAAGTCATTTTGCAGACAATGGGTACATTTTTCTATCAGTAAGATACTTAGATTTCTTTTCTTTAAATTGCACCAAGATGGAGAAGGTGATGAAGAATAAATGTTAGGTATTCTGTGTTTCATGAGATGATCCAAGAAAGAGGTCCCTCCAACATGAATTTTAGGTCTGTGCAGTAGCAGGAAGGTCCAGCCTTTGGAGGACTGAACCTTGAACAGCTATTCAAAGACTTATCTCTTGATGGTTACACACTTGTTTTTTTCAGGTAAACAAGTTTCTCATACCAAAGTCCCTGTTCTAATCTATGTACTTTTCTGTAGAAAAGCATCATACCCCTAGAACCTCAGTGTTGATCACATACTGTTTTCAGTACCCAATAATCTAAGAAGTCCAAATATGCCAGGATCATCTTGTGACTAAAGTCATTCAAAGGCTATAAAGCTGCTTCAGAAAAACAACTCTATAAATCACAGAAAACAATCCCTAATTTCTACCAAGATCTCTTCAAGGTCAAAGTACTTCTAGAAAACTCTTCATTCTGAGTTTACCGTACATACAGTGTCTCTGCTAGATTCCTACAACAGACAAAGCAAAGGATGGCAAAGCTGTGGAAAAGCCCTGGAAGCAGACCTGGGCTGTGTGAGTCACAGAAGAGCTTTGGAGGGCAAGCCTGTGTCACACACTAGAAGCTAGAGAGAAGAAAGACTGCTAAGACCAGATGGGAATTTACCCACCAAGAGATGAGAGGCGGCTGAAGGCCACTGCACTCTCCTTGTCCACAGACACCGTGCTCTCTGTGGGGAATGCTGCTGAAGGCACAGGCACTGGGAGAGACCTCGTGGGGTGGGTGTGGACTGGAGGGCTCTGGGAGGCACTAGGAGCATGCAGGATCTTCTACTATCAACAGATACCCTTCTTTGGAGTGACCTTACCTTCATTCACAAGGTACCGAGCATAGAGGAGGAGCCAGTGGCGGTACTCATGGCTTGACTGCAGGGTAAGCGCTGCGGCAACCTGGTTCTCTAGGTAGGCCAATGTAGTTTCCTGCTGTACCACATGAGGCACAGAGAAGAGTCGGGCAGCTTGCCTTCCAGAGCTGCAGAGACCAGCAAGGCAGGCACAGTAAGTCAGGGTATACTACATGGGTGTAAGTAGGCTGCTCCCATGTACCCTGGTGTACCATAGAGGAGGTAAGAGGGCGGCGGAAGGGCAAATAAGCTGTCCAAGACCTCCCATCCATCAGCTAACTAATCTATTAACAGGGCCAGATTTCTGCTAACTTCCCTATCCCTCATCATAAGCTAGGCAGCATGATATTCCAGAAGTATGCTGTCCAGTACCTGCCATTTGGGTCTCTGAAATGACAGGCCCATCCATTCCCAAACCTTGTACCAGATGGGCCTTAGGTCCCTCATAGTCTGTCACCTAGGCCTGTTAAGTATTTGGGCCATCCCTAGGACATCCTTGACATAGGTAAACACTGTAAACCCATTCTGCACTGAACACCAGTTAGGACACAAGAAACAATCAGGGACCTGACCCAGTTCCCTCCCAGTAGAGCACTTTTGCAGTGGCCAAGATTCTCAGCTCACATACTTGGAAGTGCGGCCCTGAATTATGGCTAACGGTCCTGAACACAGCATGGCGTCCTGGGATGGCAGACTGTTCCTGAAGTCTGCACACTGGGCCAGGGAATCTTGCTTGTCAGAAACCAGGTTCCTGAGAAAGCAAAGGAAGGAGCACAAGTCAGGAAAACAAAGTGACGAAAAGGTCAGGGGAGCAGAGCAAGCTCTGCCCAGCAAACTGGCAGCACACGAGTGGAGACTGACAGCCACAGTCCCTCAAGGCAGGTGCCTGTTACTGACAGGTTCTCAAGGCTGATGAGAGGAGTCTCACGGAATATTTTAGCCATAGTTTTGGTTCTTGAGGTCTAGTGGACTCCTGTATAAAATGTATTCTGAATGCCTGGCTCTCAGAATGCTGTGGCTGCCCATGGCTCTGTACCATGTGGCCCTGCTCCATCTGCTAGGTAATACCAGGCCTCCAGCTTCTCTGTGACTCCAAACCTAACAAGGCAGCTCTCTTTCCCACCTTCTCAGGACCAAAACAAAAAGGTTAATAAGTCTTTTCCTTCTTCTGACAAACTTGAGATCCTCCTTTCTCAATTTACTGAATAAGTACCACTGTTACAAGCATGTAACACCAAGCCTGCCTTGTCTTTTTTTAAATGATCAACTTTTTTGCATCACTATAATAATCACACATAATGCAAAAGTATTTGCAAATTGAGAAAGAAGATAGACAGTTTTTTGTTTTTAAACTGAAAAATGAAATCTCAGTGTTGAGTATGAACTTGTGCCCTGGCTACTCCTAAAAGAAAAAGAGCTAGACCACATCTTTAATCCCAGCACTCAGGAGGCAGAGGCAGGCAGATCTCTTTGAGTTCGAGGCCAGTGTGGGCTACAAAGCAAGTTCCAAGACAGGTTCCAAAGCTATACAGAGAAACCATGTCTCAAAAAACAAACAAACAAATAAAATGTTTTAAAAATAAAACAAACAAACAAAAAAAAAAAGGACGTAAAAGGTAGCACACTTTTATTCAATGAGAGTCTTTACAAATACAGAATTCCAAATTCCAACTAGTCAAAGGAGATATAGAAATCACAACAGTAACCTGGTCTTCTCAGTAAGTCTTATGAACCATTTGGCCCAGTTAAGCCCACCAAACTGACTACTAACCAGGCAACTTTGTAGTGAATATTGCATGTTATTGATAGTGAAAGAAGCCAGTCTAGTAGGAGCCACAAAAGTTTTCCAGTATCTGTGCTGATAAAACTGCTCCAGGAAATAATATAGAAGACCAATGCCCTTACCCACAGACTCTGAAGGGAGGAAGGCCCAGAATCACAATATCCCCCCTACAGGGATAGTAGTACATATACAGGATGTTGACCAAAGTTCCAAAGAAGCAAGGCCAAGCAGGACTGACCACCAGGGCCTGTGCACTGGTGTCCAGTGAAGACACATTCCCAGGGATCAGGACAGAGGGGGCAGCTTCTTACCATGTGGAGAGTGATGGATTAAAGCAGTATGCTTTCCCATCAGACAAGTTCATCACTGGGATTCCATGCTGTGTTAGTAAGATCTGTGACACCGTCATATCACTTCCTGTGGGAAGACCACCGGATTAAGTTCTAATCAGTAAACATGAATGCATATTCACTAATGGAGAAACCTGAGCCTTGGCTCCCACAAGTCCAACACTAAACCTCTGGACTGCTGATATGTAACTATATACTGCTGCTTGGTGCTTTAGCCAAGCCATTCTGATAACCACCCATTTAATCATCTTCCCAGAGCACATCTCCCCACTATGTAAGTTCAGCTCTGTTTCACTCAAAGTCTCAGGCTGTTCCCTAAGTCTGGCTCTCCTATCTAAACTAAGGGGCCACGGTCCCTAACTGTATCAGACAGGGGATTCTGCCCCCAGGGGAAGAGGAGTGCCCACCACAGGGGTTACCTGACAAGATGGAGTGTAGAGACTCTTCTTTCACCACAACCACCTGCCTGTGAACATCCCTAAAGAGACAGGGAACAGCTTACTCTACACCCAAGTCAAAAGCATCAGAATGTCTTCGCTGCTCAACACCCTGGTCCCCACGTAAGTTCCCAACCCACTCTGCCCAAAAGAAGCTTCAGGCAGCAGAACCACTGGGCCTCTCCCAAGACCCAGACCCAGACCCAGACCCACCCTGAGAAAAACAGTAGTGTAGCCACCTCTGCTAGAGATACCTCATTACTAGTGAACACTGCCAACTGCTCTTGGGCCCACTGGCCACATCTCTGTCGGTTCCCTACCAGACCCCTGCATAGCCTAAAGGTCCCAGCCTGTGCCCGCCTCTCACCAGACAGACAGTGTGGCTGCAGCAGTGAGTGCCATGACGTATGGGCCTGTGCAGTGCAAAGTAGAAATTGGAGATGGAAGGAGGATTGGAGGGAGAAGACGGCGACCACAGGTAGAAAACACTGACAGCATCCTCTTTTCACAGGCAACACATACCACATCACTGCAAGGGAAGAGGAAAGGAAGGTGTCACAGGGGTCAAGCGAATGATTTAGAGCCTTCCTTCCACCAGGATGCCAATGGACCTAATATATTTGCACTGAGCAGGTGCTGCTAATGGAATGGCAAGGAAAGGGCTATGCAAGGAACAGAGCAGAGGAATAACTGGGCAGACAGACTGCTTAAGCTCTTATAAAGGGACTTCTGTTTTCCCTTCTTCACCCAAAAAAGTTTCTCAGATTGATACTAAGGAGTGAGGTGCTTCACAAAGCAACTGTACCAGATGATCACCTAGAAAATGTGTCTAATTCACCAGGTAAGACCAAAGTACCCAGGTGACATCCTTGGGCCCCTGCTGGGTCATGCCACTTGCCTTGGGACCAAAGACATACACCTGGTGCCCACAGCAGTAGCAAACACACAGGAAGCCAGGACTTATAGCCAGTTCATGCCAAGGGAAAACCTCAAGAATAGAACCATAGGGTCCTTCATGACCTAACAGTAGAAACTTACTTGGGTCACCTACAGCTCGGTGAGAGCCATTCCCACATGACCTCAAGACAGACAACTAAAGATCTAATTGAAATGGTTCTGAATGATCCCTATTGTAAAGCTTTAGTAGAAGTATCTGCTACACAATCCTGACTGGGTCCTTATCATAAAGAGAGCTCCCTCCTTGCTACTAGGTCCTGTTCAAAGTCTTCTTATAGTCAAACTTTGAAAACAGTCATTTGTAAACAAGAGAGCCTGGTAAAGACTGACAAAGGGCAGGTCATCTTTTCAAAGTAAGACAAGAAGGGTGGGACTTTCATGCTGCTGTAAGAAGGTACTGGGTGACAGTGTTGAACTAAGACAATCCCACCAATGCAGTGCAGGCTCTAGCCAGCAGCATCAGTCTAGACCTGCAGCACCATCAGTCTACCCCACCCTCCGGTCCTTCAGTGAAAATTGGGGGTCCAGGGAAAACACCTGCCCAGGCCAAAGAGTGGCAGACAGACCTGAGACAGGGTCCTGCTAGCCAAGCGTAATAAACCCCAGGCCCTGAGCCTGCCCTGTGAGAGAATGAGGTGAGGACACTGACAGTCTGGGGGCTATAGGAACTCAGATGAGCCAGTGGAAGCCTCTTTGCAGTCATCCTCTTCTCAAGGGTCGTATTCCATAACCGTGCAGTACTTCCCATCGCTGCCCTTACCAGCTGCCAGCAGCAGTGAGGACACGGCTGGTGAGCACCGTCTCCCACTCCTTCCCTTCTCGGTTGCACTTGAGGCGACTCAGCCTTATCCCCCCAACAGCAGTCACTTCATTTTCCACCTCAATGTACATAGAGGGCTCAGAGCTCACCTAGATGAAGGAAAGCAAAGTGCCATCAGCTAATAGTGGACCTGTGCAGGTGCTGGTCCCTGGATGGGTGGGATGCTCAGGGACTGCATAGCAACCTGGGCTCTGAGGCAGGGAAAAGACAACAAAGAGTCCAACTAGGCAACTAGCCACCAGAGAAGAGTAACAGGAACTAGGGAAGAGGAACAAGAAAAGAAAGTTACCATGTCATCTCACAGGGGTATGATTTGCCCAAAAATATACTGTTAGGTCTATAGCCACACAGAAATGAACTTTGAAGAATTACCAAAGACTGCAATATTTGAAAAGAGAGAAAAATATATATAACAAAAAAAAAAAAAAACCAATGTGCTCTTCACATTAATGTCCCTTTGCAATACATATTACATGTAATACAAGGTATTACATAATACAAATCAAGGTCTAGTTTAATGCCTGGCATGAAATGAATTCAGCCTTATACATATCTGCAGATTTGATATGGAAACCCAGTCATAAACCCAGTTTATATGAATGGCCGTATAAGTGGGTGAACTGGAGTAGAGGGTGCTTAAAAGCAAGGAGCTACATTCTCTTTGCTGACACCAGAGACAAGGGTGGCTCCATGTGATACTAAGAAGCAGCTAAGGCCTTGAGGCTAGACAAACCACAAATACAAGTGCCTTGAAGCTGTCAAGGGTGATGGAAGAGATAGAAGAATCAGAACTTAAAGGAGCTGTTTCCTGATTTGATGTTAAGGGCAGCCCTTTGGAGACTTAAAAGCAAAACTAGAGAGAGAGTAAGGATAGGAAGCTAGCAGTCCACCCCAGTCAGCTAGTATCCCTCTAGAAGGGGATGGAGTCCCCGAGGTGTGACAAGACAGGGAGAGAGAAGGTGTACACTTGAGAGCAGTGGTAGGGAGGGTCCTCACCTGGAGGGTGAATGCTCTCTGCGGGCCTGGAATTGGCAGCTTCAGTGCAAGTGCTGGTGCAGACAAACACATGGCCTCCTTCTCTGCAGACAGGGCAGCTGGAGACTAAAAGAGCCAGAAATATATTCCTGAGCCCCACATCAACACTATAGGGGTATAGCATTGGGAAAAGTAAGTCACCCAGAAGTAAGAACCTACAGTGAGGCTGGGCCTGCTCCCAAGGCATGTCCACCTACTCTGGAGACAGAAAGCACAAGGGAATGCTACAAGGATCCCCACCTGACAGATGAGGGGGCTGACATCAGGGGATCAGCTGTGGTGTAGCTATTTCCTCTGAGTACCATCTCGCCATCATGGAGCAGAGACTGCTGTGGTGACCTACAGAATATGTTGGCCCCACGTCATGGCAATGAAATAAGCAAAACAATACAGTGATAGCTCGGGCTACAGTACTACATGGAGCTCTTGACATCCTTAAGTGAAGTTGGGGGAAGGGTGTTACCAGACCCTTGCCTGATATTTCAGTCACCACACCCTCCCACCACCAGGGTGCACATGGTCTTAAGGAGTGGGGTAGAGTAAGTAAGAGGCAAAAGCTTGACTGAAGGTAGGACTCTAGTAATACAGCTTATATGACATGTCCCCTATGCTAGGTTAGGACTATTCAATGGTGTCACTACTTCTGAATCACCTACACTCCTTGTCCATGCTCCTTAGTAACCCCAGCTAGACCTGGATGGAACTGTTCCTTTGATCTGTTGGTACCTATCTGAAGTAAACAGGCACTTCTCTTTTTGTTTTCCAGGAAAGTTTTAACAGGCCTGCTAAAGGTCTAGATGAGTGGCAGGCAGGTCTGAAGGAACATGGCCTACAAGGTACAATGAATGTCTAAGCGTCCCATACTAATAAGATACCCTCCACATGCAAGGGCCTCCCAAGGAGGCAGGGCTGGGTAGGCAAGACAGTGCATAGGCCTCACCTGGACAGACAAAGACATGGGCAAGAGCCGAGAATCCTTGCGAGGGCGCCCTTTCTTCTTCTTTTCCACCGTCTCTAGCTCAAGCTCAAGTTTCCGCTTAGACAGTGAAGAGGGCTTGGCCGGGTGGACCTTCTCGTCACTGTCACTGCTGCTCTCCAGAAGGTCTCGGGGCCTCAGCTCTTTCACAAGGTTCTGCTCTTTCAGCCTGAAAGCAAAGACATTTGTAATTCTGTCTACAAGGTCATTTATTCTGTAACGCTTTTTTACATTTTATTTATTTTGTTTTCTGTGTATGTGTTTTGTCTGCATGTGTATCAATGTAATGTCCTCCAGAGTTCAGAAGAGGGCGCCAGACCCTCTGGAACTATATAGACAGTTGAAAGCCATTGTGTGAGTGCAAGGAATTGAGTTCAGATCCCATGTGACAGCAACAGAGCTCATCTCTCTAACCACCATACTTTTTCAAAAATTTACCCTTTACAAAAGTTGATAAACAATGTAGAGAATAATTCTGGTTTCTACTACAACAAAGAGCTTGATAGTTTATGTTCAATAACAATAGGAAAGCTGAAAAACTGAAAAGCAGCAAGTCTTCCTAGACCCATTGAAGGATGAAGGTGTCAGTTACATGCTAGACACTGAGTGTGGACAAGCTCAAGTTAGAACTGTTGGTGGCTAGTGACAGAAGCTACACATTCATTGCTTTTACTTCCAAGGATGCTTCTAGGTTTTCAGTCAAAGATAGAAAAAAATTCCCCATGGCTTGGGGGAAAGCAATCTTTTTGAAAATATGATCCTTCATTCTCCACAACAATGCCCTGCCCTCAGGAAAACCACTCTACCAAGCGAGTGTGGGTGGAACAAACAAAGTAGGCTCCTCTAGCGCCTGCTCCCCATGCTAAGGAATTCTTTTTTAAAAGGACAGATAAGCCCATTGATTGTACTAAAGCCTAGAGATTCTGGTCCAAACACTAAAGAGACAAAGTCAATCATAAAATTCTAGCATAGTTCTCCTACTGAACAATGGGTGCCAGAAGTCAGAGAGTTCCCCACTACGCAGACAGAGACAAGAGGTTGTTCTATGTAGATTCATGTACATCTTGCTTAATCATCTCAGAAGATTAAGTTCCTGATCCTTCTCCAAAACAAAATCTTGGTGGGCTTTTTCTTCAACAGAGGGAGCTCTTTGGAGATACTTTTGAATCTTGGGATGGGAGGCAAGCTTTTCTGGAAGCAATCAGTTTTCCTTTCTTTGTCTAGACTATCCAATCCCCCAAAAGAGCCTAAACGATCCAATTCTGTGGAAGAAAGGGAACCCATCTTATCACTAAACATATAAAAAGTCTGATTTTCCAGTCAAACTTAGATCCCAGCCCTGGATCTCCCACAGAGGAACTCTCTTTGTGTGCTTTGCTCTGTGTGTGCTTTCATTTTCAATAAGACTTGGCCAAACGTGGAGAGCCTGCTTTTCCTGCTTATACCTTTTTCTTCTTTAAAGTGGCAGAAAAGAATTCCTTCCTGAAACCCAAGACAGTATCACCATGACAACATCAATACTTCACCACCACAACAACAGTCTGCTAAAGCAGATTACAACTGAGGGAGCAGCTTCTGGGGACATTCAAAGACAACTGGGTACATAGAACAAAGTTGCTTTACAAAATGATGCTTCTAACACTTCCAGTTATAGGAAACAGAAAACACAGCCAAATTTCTAGAGTATAAAATACAATAAAAAATTATAAATCATGATGAACCAGATCAACCAGAGCTACATAGACAGATCCTGTCTCAAAAAAAGTAGAGTCAGATTTGGATACTGCAGAACTTCTAAAACTATCAGATTAAAGTTTTAAAGAAGCATCATTGACATACTAAAGCTGTGTCATCTATAGTGATCTACTGCTCTCCAGTAACTAATTGCATTTAGTTCACGCAATTCAGAATTTTCTCCATTTTCCAAACAGATTTCAGTACGTTCAAATAGGTATGTGAACTTCTCAACAACTGCCCCATCCAATATTCACTGGGAGATCTCCTGTAAGGTGTGTGTCCTCTAGGAAGCATAAGATCTAAATTTCAAGAATTTCTCAATAATCTATTTTTAGTTACCTGTACTTTTAGTAGCAAATCTAAGAAATAGTTGTCTAACTACACAGTTTTGTTTTCTTTTTAAGAGTTTTACAATTTTAGTTCTTACAAGTAGTTCTTTGATCCATATTGACCTAATTTTCATATATATATAAAATATTATTACATCTTTTAAAGACTTTAAGTGTATTTACTTTATAATCCTTAACAATTCTATAGATTTGTCAAATCCTAAACTTTATATTCTTTACTTTATAGTCCCTGACATTTCTACATGACAGATTCTCTTTCCTTCTCTCTCTCTCACATCCCTCCTTTCTCTCCCACACCCAAGACTCTTCTGTCTCTGCTTCCAGAGTTCTAGAATTACAGGTGAATACTACCATGCCAAGCTGAGCTGCTTCCTCATATGTTTTATTACTTTGGATCTAAGTCCATCCAGGTGATGGTTTATTGGTGGCAAAATCCTTTGGGAATAGAAGAATATCTCCAAATTTACATTTTTGCCAAGTGTCTCCAGACATTAACATAGCAAAATCCTCTTTTGTGCTCATTTCCTGGGTTGGTGACTCCTCGGGATACATTAACTCCAAAGACACCTAACCCCAGGACTAGTTCAGACAATGCAACTTCTCTGCCATGTTCCTGAGATACCAGTTGGGTTTCTTTCTAGCACTCAACTCCCAGTGGAACTATACTTTCTAAGTAACCTGACTTTTATATCAGTGACTCAGCTGCAACACCTACATGTCTCAGAGCAAAGACGTTTTGTCTTGAACTGATGTGGCCATCACAACTCAAGGTCCTTTGTTAGCCTATCACCTAGTATTTATAGTGTGATACAGCCTGCTCCTCTGGACTTTTTTTTGTTCACTCACAGATTTTAGGTCTTGGGTGCTGTGAATAATCACATATTTTAGAGATTTGGGTTTGTTTGCTTGTTTTGAGACTGGGGTCCTATATGGCCCTGGCTGGCCTTGTATTTGCTATGTAGACCAGGCTGACCTCAAACTTGCAGGAATTCTCCTGCCTCGGCCTCATAAGCGCTAGTCTAGCATCTCAAGGTGCTTAGTGGCAAGAAGGTTTTCAGATTCTCTTTGTGGCTGGATAAAGAAATTAGTAAATAAAAAGATGACAAGTAAATGTTTACATGTAAATATAAAAATAATTATATCAGATTGGAATACCAGATTCAACTGTCCATCTTACTGGACATCTATTTTCTAAGCCTCTGCAACAGCCTCTGGCCAATGTCACTGCACTTAACAATAGGTAACATACATAAGAATGGTTCTATCTTCAATTGTCAGGCCCTTACTGCCCACAGCAGGGTTTATCCACAAGAGGACACCTCTTATGACTCACTGAAGGAACACAGCCCAGCCCATGACTAGTTCTTTTACATTCTAACTCACTGTGTCAGGTTTGGAGGAGGCCCTTCCAGGAGGCAGTCAAACTCAGTGCCAATGCAGAGGCTTGCTCAGCTACCTCAGGAGGACACACTTCCACAACTCCAAGAAATTAAAAAACAAACACACAAACAAAAAAAGTCATAGTCTGTGTATTTTGGCAGATGTATGTTAGGAAGATAAAAGAAATAGACAAGTCATACCAAGTCTGCAGAGCTTAGAGGGCCATATGTCCTACAAACCTCATTTAAATCCCTTGTATCTTACCTTGCCTTCTGAGCAGAAGGCCTTGACTTGCTATAACTATATCTGAGCCTTCCATTTCTCCAACCACACTTACACTCTACTTCTCAAAGGAGAGCCATCTCAACAGGCTAGAGTGCCTGGGTCTTGTGCCTCTTCCCTGCTATCCATAGGTCCCAGTGTCCTCCCAATAGCTGCTTCCAGCCACCTCCCCACTTTTAGCACCCACTCACGTCTCTCACTCACAGAGACCTCTGGAGTCTTCTCTCCTGGAGACAGGAAGCATGATGGAAGATCGGGGAAAGACAACATCTACCACCTACCTTTCAACAGCTGATGGGATCACACCGGTCAGGGAAGGAGCACCTGGTGTAGCTTTGGACCTCTCTGTGAATCGGGAGTCAAATGCTTTCATGGGTTCAATCTTAGATGGGGTTGTTAATACGGAGGGTGACAATGCAGCAGGAGTAGAGGTAGCATTCAGACTGGAGAATAAAGATGGGAGGTTCAGACACAGGTGACAAGGGAATTGAAGGTCTAGGCCTTACATAATTTGGAGCCTACCTAAAGAAGCATAAGCATCAAGCTTCTTTCTACAAGTACAAGAAACCTCAAAATATAATCTGTTTCTTTTCATTAAAATTCTGTTCTGACAGTTTTTGGAGACAAACTACATACTGGGTCTTCACAACCTGAATACAGCCTATCCAACCCCAAGTGACTCAGCCACTAGCTTTGCCACTTCCACAGTGGCTCTAGGGAGGAAAACCCTCACTAGGGTCCTGAAGTCCTGGCTTAATCTTGCCCTTCATCTTCAGCCTAGTAGTCTCCTTCATCGTAAGGGCCCCACCCATTCACTGCTCACCAGAATAATGACAATCTTACAGTTTGTGGAATAGCTTGTCCAGCCTTCTTCCTGGCCAAACCTCTCCCAATTCCTGAGCAAAGCTACTACCAAAATAGAGTAGCTCACACCTTTAATCTTAACCTGGATGGGATACTGCTGGGTAAAGAAGGTATTTAAGGCAGGCTTAGGAAAACAGCAGGCAATTAGAAACAACCAGGAGCAAGGCTGAGGAAGCTAGAAGATAGCTGGGTGAGAGTTTACCGTGGTGTTTCTTTCTTTGATATTTCAGCCTTTCCCTGATATCTGGCTCTGAGTTTCTTTCATTACAACCAGAATTCGTGCTACAACTGGCATCCAACTTTGGGGGCACAAATCCTCCCACCCCCCACCCCCTCAAAAAAATAATAAAGCCGCTTGCCAGCCAGAGCAACATATGCTTAGAAGAGTAATTACTGGCTGGCTAGGCTTTCTGTTCTGAATTAGCCTCTAGTCTTAGGCAGACTGGCCATGCATGTTTCCATTTCACTTTCATCTTGGTAAGTTTTTCAGACAGTGGCCTCTTTTTCCTGGTGGGTTGCAGAGTTTTTTCTCTTTTCAAACCCCTCCTTGGGCTGGTGTCACACTAGGTAGCTGCCCCACTTCACAGTCACTGGAATCGTCACTGACAACTAGATTGGTGAGTACCTCAGATTTATTTATTTTTAAAAAGGGGGAATTTATTTAAGGCAATGGAGAGTACATGGTCTTTCTGTGATCTCTCTCTAGACAATTTGATATTGAAACCAGTAGAGAAAATGATAAAGAAGAAGGAATTACCATCATAATGTTTATTATGAGTATTTTTTGTTTGACTTCTGTTTTATCATTGAAGAAGTCAATTTATGTGAATGCCAAGAAAAAAGTCTTAGAAATGCCCGTTAAAAGAGAACACAAAGATATTCAAACCCAAACAGAGGAATATGTTATATGAGATAAACCAATTTCTGGAGCACCTACATTTTATACCAACGCAAACAAATCAGGAAAGGTAGATTACAAATCAGAAAATATAAGTAAAGTGGCTCAAAGCCCTTATAATTCTGTTCAAAAGTCAGAATTATATGCTATTGTGATGGTATAAATGGATTTTACCAAACCTCTCAACATAGTCACTGACTCTCAGTATGCAGAAAGAGTTGATTACACATTGAAACTGCTGATTTTATTAATGATGAGTCAGAATTGACTTCATTATTTATTCTGTAACAAGAAATAATCAGGACTAGGGAATCATCCCTTCTATATAACACACATTCAACCCCATATGGGTCTGCCAGGTCTGCCAGGTCCTTTAGCACAAGGTAATGATGAAATTGATAAATTATTAATAGGAAATGTGCTAGAGGCCTCAGAGTTTCATTTAAAAAAAAAAATCACATCAATAGCAAAGGATTAAAAAAAGATTTCTTCATTACATGACAAGAAGCCAAAGAAATTGTAAAAAGATGTCCCACCTGTTCCTTCTATAACCTCGCTCCATTACCAGCAGGGAGTAACCCTAAAGGTATACATAGAAATGAAATCTGGCAGATGGATGTATTTCATTTTACAGAATTTGGAAAATTAAGATATGTACATCATACAATAGATACGTTTTCAGGATTTCAATGCACGACTGCTTTGAGTTCAGAAAAGGCTGATTCTGTAATACACATTTGCTAGAAGTTATGGCCATCAAGGGATACCTATAGAAATTAAAACTGACAATGCTCCAGCATATGTCTCTAGTAAAACGAAACAATTTTTTTTGCTTATTATAATATAAACATATTACAGGAATATCACACAATCCTACAGGGCAAACAGTCATAGATCAAATCAAACTCTAAAGGAGATACTAAATAAGCAGAAAGGAATAACAAAGACCCCTAGAAATAGACTACATAATGCTTTATTAACTTTGAATTTTCTCAATGCTAACAAGAAAGGAACAACAGCTTCTGAAAGGCACTGGACTATAGAAAAAAATGGCTGAGCTAAATCAGCCTGTCTATTTCAAAGATGTACTGACCTCAGAATGCAAGCCAGGCTATGTGCTACTTTGGGGAAAGGGTTTTACTTTTGTTTCCACAGGTGAAGAAAAGTTAAGGATACCATCAAAATTAATAAAGACTCGATATGAATCAGAGAAACTTCATGAAAATAAGAATTAATGGCTCATGCACCCATATTACAATTTTTTAAGTTGTAAAAAAGAACAAAGGGTTGAGGCAGGTTTTTGTTTTTGTCTTTACAGAAAACCAAAAATACCTATCTTTAAGAAGTTAAAAGACCTTGAACATCTAGACATCTACAACAGAAAGGAGGCTATCCAGAAAAATCCACAAGCAAAAGAATAGTGGACCTATTGGTACCAATATACTCTATAGGATAAAATTTCATTTCTTAACCTCTACATCTTTTTATTTGTAAGAAAAATTGAAGTCCCAGTTCAATTATAATTTAAAGCTAGCTTTAGAGTTGGAGTGTGGCTGTCTTACAGCAAGCCTGTCCATCATAGTGCTAACCAGCTCAAGTTTGCCCAAAGCCTTCAGTCTGTTGCTGAGGAGAAAGCTGGACGCCATTGTGGGGCTCTGAGAGTCTTGAATTACTGGGTTGGCGAAGATTCCACATATAAACTTTTTGAGGTTATCTTCATTGATCCATTCCATAAAGCTATCAGAAGAAACCCTGACACCCAGTGGATCATCAAGCCAGTCCACAAGCATAGAGCGATGCGTGAGCTGACATCTGCTGGCTGCAAGAGTCACGGCCTTGGAAAGGGCCTCAAGTTCCACCACACAACTGGTGGCTCTCGCCATGCAGCCTGGAGAAGGTGCAATACCCTGCAGCTCCACCATTACCGCTAATACATGTAATATTTGTAAAATTCATGCCCAATAAACAATTTAGGACCATCAAAATAATAATAATAATAATTAATAATAATAATAATTTAAAGCTAGCTTTAGAGTTTGAGTGTGGCTCTCTCCTCTAAATTCAAGCATACTTGTTTAAAAAAAATATAAAATCTCTGTATCAGAAGAGCCACCTGATATGGGACAGAAGAATAATTAAAAATAAGGGACTATTCTATTGTTACTAATCCTATGCTGAATAAATATTTACATATTTAGCTTCCTGTACACTGTGTTGGTTTTTAGTCTCTTATCAGTTTTCTGCAGTGATCTATGACAATGCCTAATTGTGAACTAGAAGTATCCAAAAGGAAAATGGGGCCCCACAACAATGATTTCACATGGACTATGACAAAGCCATCAGGCTGACAAACACCAACCAAAAATCAGATTTGAACTACAGACTGCTCAGGACAATTTCAAGGGGTGGCTAGCTGTGATGAAACAGCTTCACAGATTACTCTAGCCAGGAGCTGAGACAAGCCGTGCACTTTCCTGTTATGCAGAGACTGAACAACAAATGATACAGCTACATATTTCAGGACTTGACAATTAACAAAACTATTATTTTCAGGATCCCCTAAAAATGCCATCACCCCCAGACAGCAGGAAGTAAATTTAAGAACACAGCACCCACATTCTCAAGAGGTGGGTGGGTGGTTTTTGGTCTTTCAATGGGTTATGGATGACTGTCATTGTCTAAGATAATTGGTTAAAAATTGTTACTGGTTATGGTTAGAAAAAAACTAAACAAAAGAGATTAGATTTAGGGTTCTTGTTTTAAAAAAAAGAAAAAAACAGGATTACAGATATAATAGGATATAAGGGTAGATTATTGAATCTACTTTTAAGAAGGCATTACTAGCTCTAAATATTTTATGTTGGATTGAATTTTTTGTAACTGTATACAAATTGTGTCTATTGATATAAGGTTGAGATTAATTTTGTCACTGTACATATATCTCTATGTTTGCTCAATTTATTATACTGATAGACTTCATCTAACAATGTAATACAAATTGCTAGTCCATGAAAGTTATTATTACCAACTAATTAGGGTATAAAGAAATGCAAGTTAGTAGTTAGACATTACAATCAAACTTACAGTTATTATTAGATATGTTTTCAAGATCAGATATAGTTTAGATGAACAGGTCTTCTTCAAACACTTCAGAGATCCATAGAATATGGCATTTTACTTCAGAGATTATGGACATCTACGAAACTCCTCGATATGAGTTGACTTTCTCTGTGACAAAAGTTAGCCACTGGGCAAGAAAGTACTCTTGCTCTGACTGCTGACAATATGATATTTAAAATGGACAAGCAAGAGACACACACACAAAAAAAGAATTGGCGGACCTTGCCAAGATAAGGTAGGAAGGTCTTTGGGAATATCCTGCTTCACAGAGAAGTCTGTCAGACATGCTAGGCCTGTAGGCCAAAGATGGATACTTCATGACACAGAAGACCCTTGGGTGACTGTCCAGGCGGACAGCTGTTTCATTTCTTACAGTTTTTGGAAGTTGCTTGCTTGCCCATGCTATTTATTTAATATTATTCCCTTCTTGGGTCTCTGAGGAATTTGAAGAAGAGATAGTTAATAGTTATAATTTTCTAATGACAGTTTTTAGAAAAGAAACTCACTTAGAAGTTAAAGTGTAAATTTATAGTTTTTAGTTAGTAGTACAAGTTAGATACAAAGTGGATTAGGTTCAATCCTTTGGACTCACCAAAATAAGATAAATAATGGAATATTTTCTTTGAATCTATCAATTGTTAATGAACTGAACATTCCTCATGTAATTATTGTTTGTATATATTATACATAATTATTGTACCTATTGTATATGGTTTTTATGTTAGCTATAATCTTTTTTATTTTTGACACAAAAGGGGATATGTGGTGACATGTTACATATTTAATAAAACCTAGAATATCAGAAATCAACCCACAGCCAAACTAGGCAGAGGTAACGTACTCCATCATTACTTGGGAGATCATGCTGGATCTCCAGGAGTTCCGGGGATAACAAAGCAGTAATAACTCTCATAGCACAAGAATCCACAGGATCTCTGGGAGTTCAGGGGATCCAGAGAATCTCTGTGAGTACAAGGCTAAACAGGTGGGCTTCAATGGCACAGGGGTGGGGTGGGGGGAAAGAGAATGGTGACATATGTATGCCTTTAATCCCATAACTCCAGAGACAGAGATCTTTCTGTGTTTCTGTGAGTTCAAGGCTGATTACCAAATAGAGTAGCTCACACCTTTAATCTTAACCTGAATGAGATACAGCTGGGTGAAGAAGGCATTTAAGACAGGCTTAGGAAAAAAGCAGGCAATTAGGAGCAAGGCTGAGGAAGCTGGAAGATAGCTGGGTAAGATTTGACTGTGGTGTTACTCTCTTTGATATTTCAGCATTTCCCCCAATATCTGGCTCTGAGTTTCTTTCATTACAACCAGAATTCGTGCTACAACTGGGCCTTGGCTTCCCTTATGCAGGCTATTCTACTTCCATCTGCCCACACCCCATTCTTATCCCGGATGCCTGGCAGCCACCCCCAATTGTACCATTTTCCTCTCTATGACCTCTAGTTCCAACCCACAAAATAGTGCTCAGCTCTAGTGACACCTGTCTGTCCTTCCCAGACACCCTTTGTTTTGCTTCCTGTACACTGCTGCACTGTCTCCTCTCTGGAGTGCATTCACCGTCTCCTATGAGCAGTGACAATTGCTGCTGGGTGCCAAGATGCCAGAGACTGAAAGAAGGAGGCAGCAGTAACTCAAGATTTATTCCACTAATAGAGAAGCATTATTTTTTATCAGACATAAGTCATAGGTGCTGTTTAAATTTGGGCCCTACCTCCTATTGGAACAATCTTTCTTTCTAAAATGCAAGTGACAAAGCCTTCTGTTCTCCTCCTCTGAGAAAAGCCCAGGCTACCTAGTTTGCAATAGGACCTAGCCTTTCCCCCCTCTTTCCCAATCCATCTAAGGGACTCAGAGCTCTGTTTTTGCCATTGTCCTGTCCCCAGCCTTTTCCAGCTGTCTTATGGGGACTCTATAATAAACACTTTTTTCTGAAAAGTCTCAATGAAATCTGCTTTCTAAGCCCCCCAATCTGCAAAAAGACACTGAAAGCTACCTTGCAACCCTGCAGTTGCCTCTTCTCTATTGGAGGACAAGCACCTGTCAATCAATGCTCTGTATATACCTCGTCTTTATAGTATATAGACCAGAGTAAGAATGTGGTCAGTATTCACTCTCAGTTCTTACTCATTCTCCTCCAGTCTTGACTAGATACAATGGGCAGTGAAGACATGAACTCTGAATAAATTTGATTCTGAGTGTGATGGGGAATCTACATACTCACAGGATCACCCTGGCAGTGATAAACTGTGAAACTCATAGTACAATGGAGGCCAAAACCAGAAATGTCAGGCTATCACCAGTCTAGATCTGCCAGAGGTCCCCAAAACTTTACAGCTTTACCCTCAGCCAGCTTCTCTGTCAAGTTCACACAGCCCCAGAGACTAACTTAAATCCTCCTGCCTAAGACCCTCATTTGAAACCAAGCTCTCCCTTTTCTGGTAAAGTGGTCATGAACTAAGAATAGAATGAAATTCTCATCTCTAGAACCATGTCCCAAACCTGAACTTTCCCCAAGGTCATGACTGATCCATTGGTGTCTACTCACCTGTCCTTACTGACAGACTCGCCTGCAGGCCTGGCACCAGTGGCTGCCACTGGCTCTGTGCAAGGCTTTGAGGCGCCGAAGGAGGGGGTACTGGAGTCCAGTGGCAGTAGCTGCTGACTGCTAGGAGAGGACAGCATGGTGCCTGCCAGGGAGCTGGAGAGTGGGATGCTGTTAAAGAATGCCGTGGAGAAGTCCCTGTCGTTAACAAGGAAAAGGAAATCAGCACAAAAATGTCATATCTAGTATTTTATGATTTTTAAATAACAATTTTCTGGGTCTTGAGGCATGGGTAATTTAGAAAGTTAAGTTTTAAAAATGAAGGCAGAGGAAGGCAGATCTCTGTGAGTTCAAAGCCAGTCTGGTTTACAAAGAGCAAGTTCCAGGACAGCCCGAGAGAAGCCCTGGTCTCCAAAAACGAGGCACTAATATGCTGTTTAACTGACTCTAAAGTAAACTAGTAAAACACATGAGACTGCAAAAAGACAACCAGGCTGCTATCTACAACTGTTAGATGCTACTAAGCCTACATGCACTACACCCTGCAGCACACCTACAGCCACTCTCTTTTGTTTGAGGGGCTCTATAGACTTTCCTATAGAATGAGCATGTAACACAGCCTCTACTGAGAAGCAGTTTACTTCCCTGCTTCTGTGACATGCTGCCCCAACAGGAGGTGAGGTATGATATAAGTGTTGAGACTGAGGGACCCGAAGCAGACTGGGCTGGCCAATTGCAAGCTCAAACACTTGGGCACTTCAGTTATTTCCACTGTGCCTCAAGTTCACATCTGCTGGTGCTTGGACTCTCTCAAATGACTTATAATCAGGATTAAACAATAGTATATAGTACATATGGAGAGCACATAGTGGCTACTCAAAGATGTAGAATTAAATTGCTATGGAACAGGGGATACATTTGGAGAAATGTAGTTCGTGTAGCAAATATAATGTTTACACAATGTTTTGATAGGCATTTCTAAAGCTCTCTCCTTAGTGGTTAAGTCACAAGCCACTCAGAAGAGTGCTGTTTCCCCACAACCTAACAGACTTTTTGGTTGTCATGCTACTGGTAGTGGTTGTATTTATTTGCTGGTTGGTTTTGTGGTATTGAGACACAATCCAAAGCCTTACACATGCAAAGCAACTGCAATAACACTGAGCCATGATATTTTTATCAATAAAAAGTCTGAGTAGGTTGGTTACCCAGGCTGGCAGTGCTGATTTCCTAGGCAGGCCTTTTGAGTAGCCAGGATTACAGGCCTGCCCAGCAAGGCTCCCACTTACAGTTTTATCAAATTTCTTGTTATTTATCAATTTGATGGATAATAAGTAGTATTTTACTAGTTTGATCTACAGTTATCTTGATATAACATTAAAATTTTTCATACAGAAACATCTGACTTGGGAGAAGGTAGCAAATAAGATTTTTGTTAGTATAAGATTTTAGCCTGGCTAACAATGTCATTCAGTTGTGTTTCAACCGTTGTGTCATTTGTGGAAAACATCTTTTACCTATGATATTATTAAAGTATTTTTCCATGGTCTCTTGTAAAATTGTAAGCGAAATGTTTTAAAGCCACACACCTTTAACACCAGCAATCATGAGGAAAGGGAAGGAAGGTAGATCTTTATGAGTTTGAAGCCAGCCAAAGTTTCATAGTGAGACCTTGACTTTCAAAACCAAAGTCCTAAGTGACAACAAGATAGATGACTGATAGACAGACAGGCAGAGCAAAAAAACTGCTAAGCTTTAGATATTTCTAGGGTGGGATCCAATGTGGTTCCTACAGAGACAAATCATCCTGGTTTTCATTTAGGAACTGGTCAACACTTCATCATTAATTGAGACACTGGCTTTAACACTCCCTTAAGGTAGGCATGGTGGTGCACGCCTTTAATCCCAGCACTCAGGAGGCAGAAGCAGGTGGATGTCTGAGTTCAAAGTCAGCTAGTCTACATGATGAATTCCAGGCTAGCCAGGGCTACACAGTGACACCTTGTCCCTTGAAGGAGGTATTGAGATAACTCAGTTGGTAAACTACTTCCCACAAAATCATGAGGACCTGAGTTTAGATCTCCAACAACCACATAAGAAGTCAAACATAATGCCATGTGCCTGTAATCCCAGTACTGGGGGGTAAAGACAGAACATCTGGTGCTTGTTGGCCAACTAATCTAGATGAATTAGTAAGCTCCAGGTCCACGAGAGCTCCTGTCTCAAAAAATACAGTAGAGAGCAACTGAGGAATACATCCTATGGCAGCTTCTGCCTTCACATGCACACAAACACCCACAAATTTCCTTGAATATTTGGGCCTTTTCTGGAAATTGTACTATATTCCATTGGTCTGCCTACTCACATATCAGTATCTCCCTAATGCAAAACATGTCTTTTATATTTTAATTTCTTGTAGAGTTAGTTTTCCCTAATCAGCCCCTGTGTTGTTCTTTTTTTTTTCCTTCTGAAATACCTCAAATATTACTATTTCTCCATATAACTTCAGAGTAAATTTTAAAACTCTGAAAACTATGGCTATTTCTCTTAGTTCATATTAAAATTGTTTAGGAATAACTGGCAGTCTTAATATTGAGCCATCTTAGCTAATTGGCAGCACATCTTTCTAGTTTTATTTTGTTGAGTTTTCTTTAGTCCTCTGAGAATCCTGAGAGAAGTACATGCACTTGTGGAAGCCAAAGGTCTATGTCAGATATATTGTCTATCATTCTCTATCTTTTTCTTTTTTAGACATTTCTTTCTCACAAAACCTGGAGCTCAGAGATTCAGCCAAAATAGCCAGCCAGTAAACCCCAAAGATCTGGCTATACACACACACAAACGCATACACATACGCACACTAGTACCTGGGTTTTGTATAGATGCTGTAGAAAGGAACTCGGGTCCTCATTCTTATGCTGCAAGTACTTTACCCACTAAGCCATCTCCCGAGCCCACTAATAGAATCCTTAAATTTTCTTCACAGATTTACATTCTTAGCTGGACATGGTAATATACATCTATAAGCCCTGCTATTCAGGAGGATAAAGTGAAAAGATTATTTGTACCTCCAAATTCAAAGGGCTGGCTTAGGCAACACAATAAGATAAAAGAGAGAGACAGAGGGAGGGAGGATCATTTGTAATTGCAATCTCTTCATTTATATCTTCTAAACAACTGCTTCTAAAGGTATTACTTGATCTCATTTCATTTGTATCCAGCAAGTGCTCACACTCTCAAATGTACATGCTTTCACTCATGGAGTTTCTTCAGGACAGGGTCCTAATATGTACCCCAGAATGGCACAAACACATGATCCTCCTGCCTCTACATTCTAAACACTGGAATAAGCAGCATGCAGAAGCACACTGAGCCTTAATTCTTTTCTTTTGCTGTCCACAGCATCCCCAGTGGCGTCTCACTAGATCTTATTACCCTTGAATAATAACACATTTCATGGTCTTCTTTGAAATTCATTGTTGACTAACCACAAAGAGCCTCAAAAGGAACATTAAATTATAATGAAGTAAAAAGTCATTTCCTTTCTAAATGTGATATGAAAGAATCTAATCAGTTAATGAAGCTTCTATCTACTTTCATTTAATTGAATTTGAAGTCAGCACAATGTTGAATTTTATCAAAATGCCTCTTAAAACAACTATGGAGGTGACTATTCCATGTATTTGTTTTAATCAGCAGATGTATAGACTCAAATTATTTCCCACAATTTTGAACATTCTTACTTATCTAAAATAAACCTTATTTGATCATATTATTAAATGTGTTTTGTTGTGTTTTGTTTTTCTAAAATAGGTATGTTGACCTGGCTGGCCTGGAACTCCCTATGTAGAAAAGACAAGCTTAAAACTCACAGATTTCTGCCTTCCTCTGCCTCTCAACCGCTGGGATCAAAGGTATGCAACACCATGCCCAGCCCTGATATTAGCATCTTGACACACTATAAGGTTCTCCATATTACTATGTTATTTAAGATTTTGTACTGACATCGAAAAATACATGGGCCTGAAATTTATTAGGTTCTTCGTGGTGACCAAGTCAGTCTGTTGTCAAGCCTGAGCTTAAGTGTTCATCTTGCTTCAGTCTCCTGAATAGTTGGGACTATATAATACACTAGAGTGAATCACCATCTGTGTTACATTTGGATGTAAGCTTCCTTTTTATCTATGTACTAGAATACACAATGTGCTATTAAAATTCCCCTGTGCAGGCTTCCTAATCAGGTGGCTTTAGAAGGGTGAACACAATTTCTTCTCTAGCAATATTTCAATTTTAGTAATTTTATTTATATGTACACAAAGTTTAACAAAGTCTCTCATCCTTTTGATTGATCTTTTGGTGGTGGTTATTGTTGTTGTTTTTTCCAGACAGAGTTTTTCTGTGTAACATCCTAGGTATTCTGGAACTCACTTTGTAGACGAGGCTGGCCTTGAACTCACAGAGCTCCGCCTGTCTCTGCCACCAAAGTACTGAGGTTAAAGGCATGCATCAACACCGCCTGGTTTTTTGATTCATTCTTTACCTGTAATTATTTCCCACTTAAAATTACCTTGCATATTTGGTTTTTTTTTTCTTTTCTTTCTTAATTAACTAACAACTTGCTATATGTCTATCTGTTTTTACATAGGAATCAGGATGATAAAAAGTTTTAACAAAAACTTTCTGATACCAGAATTCTGATACCAGAATGAAGCGCCCAGTAGTAGAAATCTGACTCAAGGTCAGCCAGAAAGACCCTATCTCCCCTGCCTTTTCACTGCCGTAAACCTTCCATGGAAGGCATAGAAAGATCCACTGAATCAAAATACACCTCACCACTACCTCTTTATCTACCATAGGCCGGAAGTATTCAAGCACATTTTCACACTTAATTGTAATAAAAGTTACCAAATGGCCTCACCCCTAAAGGGGGTGTGGAGGTAGTGAAGGTTAAATCAGCCCTGTGAAAGGAATCAAGAAAGCAGGTTCTGATCAGCTGCCTGGTACATCTAGCCTGAGAGTGTTAGCACAATGAATGAAGCCTCTTTAGCTTCCAAGGGAGACAAGGAAGACCTGGAACTGCTCATGGATGGGCAACTGCAACGTGTCTCTATGAAAGACTTTCTGATGCCCTGAGCAGTGTCTAAAGCCCAGAGACAGCTGACAATGGGATCCACTGCCTTCACAAAAGGACTTAGCTTAGCATCCTTTGATTCAACATATGTCATGTCTAGAGACCAATCAGTACAAATACATGCCTGATCACATATGCAGACAATAACAAATGTAAAGAAGCCATAACCTCCACCTCACCTCCACAGAGCAGGCAATGTACCTCAGAGCCCTACCCTCTGTTCATCAGTTCCCCTTTAGGAATTACGCAAGAGGACAGTCAAGTGTGTTCAAAGATTAGCAACACAAAAACTACAATACAATACAAGTCCACAATTAAGGGGATGGTTTGTTAACTTGTAATGCCTCCAGACAACAGTAGTCTGGATAATCAGCAAGCAATGCTTCAGAGGACTATTTATTTAGTGGGTAAAAGATCAAGACACAGTAACAAGTGGGGAAAGACTGAAAATACAGGTAACAAGATGATAACAGAAGCTGGAAAATGGTATTTATTCTCTTCTTTCATAATCAGGAAGAAAAAAACTGTTATAAAAGGAAGAACATGTAACTTCCTTTCTTGTCCTGCAATACCTTGCCAGCATCGAGGTAGAGTAAAGAGCCAGCAAATGAAGACATCCTGGCCTTGGACCATCCAGTCCCTACCTTTCCATGTGTGTCAAGACTGTATGGGGAGATCCAGGGGACCACAGGGCTCTGAGCATGTAGTGGTTGGGCCTGAATCTCCTAGAGTCTTCTAAGACCCTAGCTAGTTAACTGAAAAAGAAGAACTCCCCAGACAAGGCCACAGAAAGCTTGGTGAAGGAATGAGTACCCAGTGTCCAGCTGCGCTATGCAGAGAGGTGTGATTCTCCTCCGACCATCTGCTGTCCGTGTTTCCACTTGTTTCTTCAAAAGATTCTGGCAAAGTAGAGTCAAATAAATAAATACAAAAGTTTCAGCTAACCACATCTAAATATAAAAAAATAAAGCTGTTTATCTTTTCCCTTTATGATGAAAACACTTAGCTCTTTTAGGAAATAAATATGAACTATAGTATTGATAACTACAGTCTTCATGCTACACAGTAGAACTCCAGGGCTGAGCCATGGTGCTCATGTTCTGTCCCAAGCTCCTGGAACCCACTATTCTCCTCTCTGCTCCTATGAATTTGATGACTAACATTGTCATCGGGAAGTATTTGTGCTTCTGTCTCTGTTTTGCTGTTAGGGTGTATGCATTAATTATTGGAATGTCATGTATACCTCACTTCATGATGAAAAATAAAGGCTTCTAAGGAAATGTATTCTAATTCTCTTTCTATAGCCTTGTTGGTACAAAGAAAGTCAAGCAACTCTCAAGCACAGACATGCTTAGCTGGGCACACAGAACAGAAACTCCCAGATAAACTAGCTCTAATAGCATTTTCTGCAATCAGCGCCAGACATGGCCAAACTTAGACTGTAAGCATACAACATCCAACAGCCATTAGGAACAACAGGAACCTTGTCTAAACCTGTGAGTCACACTCATATCACAAAGTGGTAACTTACAGACCAACTTTATCTATTTAAAATAAAAAATAAAAATAAATATGTTACTCTCTACCACTCTGTGAACTAGAACACATTATACAGCCCAGGCTAGTATCAAATTTGTATGGCTCCTCCTGCCTTGGCCTACAGGTGCTAGAACTACAGATGTGATCCACCATGCCCCGCTCCCATGCTGACTTCTATCACAGCTGCCTTCCTCCATAGAAGGCTTATAAATGTGCTTCTCAATCACTCATTCCATCAGGATGACCTGGGGGAAGTTGGTTCTCAGTAAGCTCCATGCCACTTACATTGTTCTGTCCTATCATCCCTGTCCTACAAAAGACAACCTCTTCTATGGCTCCCTGGGGTAGAGACCTCTGATGAAGGTATTTTAAGGCATTATTGTGTGGGTCCCAGCTGGCTGTGGGTCCGGACTCATACTCACCACATACCCTGTTTACCACCACTCATGTCACAGTTCTATCTCTGTACCCTGTCCAGGCCTCCTGTGTCAAGTTCTGTCTGTTCATTCCCTTTGCCCTATCTCTGTGCCTGTGCTAATTAATGTCTTTAGTGCCAACAGACCATGCCCTCACCTTCCTGATATCTTCAAGGCTTTCCCCATTGACCACACCCGTGACTGAGGATGCTGAGCCTGTCTCCCTGGTCGTGGCATTCTTCTGGTCCAACTGCTGCTGTTGCTGTCTCCGCTGGTACTTGAGCATTTCAGGGTTCTCAATAACAGCTGTGGAAAGCTGGGCCTCAGTCATGATTGCCAGGCTCTTGCCATAGGTGGACTGGTGAATGCGGCTCTGTAGGAAGCAGAAAGAGGTTTGATACATGGGTATGAGTATCAACAGGGCTGCAGCTGCCCAACATCAGGTGCACTACAGTGTTGACTCTTCTGGTTCTAAGAGCAGAACAGCCCAGGAGGCCAGCTCACCATCAATTCCCACTCAACTGCCTGTCACTGACTAGACATATCTGTCAAAATCTCTCATCTTTTACAAGCCTCCTATGCATCTACAGTTGGGAAGATAGTGAGGTACTGACTTTTACACTGATGAGTACAAAACAAACAGCAATGGATACTCAACTGAAATGCAGATACCCAAATTAGTAACATCACACCAAGAACCCTAAGCATTCTCTCAGAACCAACCTGCTCTCTCTGCTCTTGTGGATGCCAGCCACCATGGCAGGAGGTCCCCATGCAACTAGCATTGTATCTCAAGAGCACAGGAGGCTTCTCAGCTCCCCCCGTCATTGTCCTTCTGAGCAAGTTCTCCTTCCAGCCCTAGGCTCTTGCTAATCCTATGCCATAAGGAACTAGATGGGAACCTCAGGAGAGGAGGGGCAGCATCCCAGAACACCACAGTAAACAGTTTTCATAAAAACATACTGAGATCCACAAAAGGGTGTGCACATGACAATGCTAAATCTTGCCTGTCTAGTCCCTAGAAAACAGGGACTAGAGTTAGCAGGTATCTGGCTAGTTGGCCAGATGATGCCAGATGATGTCTAGTTAGCAGGCAGCTTTCTACAACCAGGACTTTGAAACTAATTCCTGTAGGACCTGGGTAGCCCCAGGAACCTTCTCCTTCTACCACCCTGTCTCCTGTCCACTCTCCAAATCCAACCTCTATAATCTCAAACCAAAATTTGGACCTGGACCAAGATTTTTCCAGAGTTCCTTAATACAGGGTCACTGCTAATGATCTGGGAATGGTAAGATACACAGAATTCTTCCGTATGCTCTCACAGTGACTCTCCAAGAGGCACTGAAGGATCCAAGGGTCCTTGATGGCAGGGACAAGGCAGAATGAAGATTTGCAATCACTCAGAAACTTATTCCTTCTTTTAAAGAAAGAATAAACTGACAGGCTGCCCCCCATTCCAGGCACAGTGCATAAGGTAAAGCTCCACCCCAAGGGATTTAGAGCTCAGTTGAGGGTGGTGGTGTCGCACAGTAGATTAAGAGTAGCTTACCCCCAGCAACAGCATCACTAAGAGGATAGCTGCTGACCTGCTCTGGGCTTCCACAGAGCTCCATTCAGACAAATGGATATAATACCCCATTAACGGTTGGCAAAAGTCTGTCGGTAGAAAGAACAGTTTCTGTGTCTACAACAGGTAAAGCAGAGCCTTTCCCAAAGCCCATACATAAGTACAGGAGGCCCCATGCTCTGAGAAGAGACAAAGGTGAAGGAGCCTGGCTCCAAGGCAGCAGGCATAGTTTATACATCCACTCCTGTACTAGGACAGAATAGTCCTGACAAAGGACCATGCTAATTTCTTAGACTTGGTTACTCACTGATGAAACAGATGAGACCTGCTCTATAAATGTTATTTTTATAAAATAACTAGTCCTTTATTAAGGTGTCTAGGAAGAAAAGGGTTTCAGAGAAACTGAAGAAAGAAAAAATAACAAAAACTAGGAAAAAAGAGGGCATAAGTCAAACACAATATTAAGAAACAATAACAGATCTTCATGGAATCACTGGCTTATTCCAGTTCCTACCTTTCAATAACTGGATTTGGTCTCTAGGTGCAAACAATGTCTTGACAAGTGTTTTTGGTTTTGTTTTGTTTTTTTCTTTTTTTAAACCAAGTTTTCAATTTTATCTTTTTTTTTTTTTTTTTTTTTTTAAACATTTAAAAAAAAAAATGGCTCTGCATTGGTAGGCCTCAAGAATACCTTACAGACATTCTTTAAAATATCTTGACCCATAAATCACCAGGATGGAGCTTGGTGGGTACAGAGTTTGCTCACCATGTGTGAGGCCCTGGGTTCCATCCCCAGTATCTATCTATGAGCCTTGCTTTGCAGACTTTTGTTTTGTTTTGTTAATTTATTCATTTTAAACTAGCCTCATTGTGTAGCCCATGCTGGCCCTGAACTCTCTTCATCCTCTTTGGGATTAAAGATGCATGCCATGGCACCCAGCACTTGTATGCAGTTTAAAGGATATACAAAGCCCACATTTGGCCCAGAGCCTGGTATAGATGCTAAGAATGACCAGTATTAACTAGTCACACACTGCTGCTTGATAACATAAAACAAACGGATACAGTGACATAAACAAAAACCTACAGAAATGACTTAACCTCTCTCCCAGAGTGAAAGCCTCCTTTTAGCTTCTGTAAAGATGCCCAGTCTATTCTTTGTTCCAATACTTATCTGTTTTTTTTTCTCAAAAAGAATTATGTAATATATAAAAGCAAACACATTATAATACTTAATATGTCTGTGTCTTCCATAAGAAAACAATCCAATTAAAGGGGCCTCAGAGACCACAAGCCTACCTTTTCTTCCTCACTCAAGGGGTCTCCAAGTTCATCCTGGGAGAAATCAAGGAATGCCACAGAGCCATCCATGGAACACACCAGGATACCCAACCCATTCAGAGTCCTGAAAGAAACAGCTGTCAGCAGCCTTGGTGGAACAAAGCGCCTGAGATGCCCATCCACACCATATGACTGGACCACCAGAATGCTCAGAGAATACTCTGATGGATGCTACAAGCCTAAGACTCCCTTCTGCGGCCTTAGTATAGGGGCAGGAAAAGAGGGGCAATAATCACAACCTTTGGTGTCTTTTAGGGCTAGGTACCAGTGCAAAGAATTGCAAACCAAGTTTTCTAAATGTTTTTAACTACCATTTTATAAATCTTAAGAAGCAATATTTGCTATAAACCTGAAGAACTTCTACTTTGGCCAAGCACCATTTCCCTATAACAAGCCCTACCTGTGGTGACACTCTCCCAGCAGCAGTACAGAGCTGCTGCTGCCTGAGTTGAGTGCAAACAGCATCTTGGGGTCTACACTGCCAGCAGAAGGTGAACAAGCTGCCTGGTCCTAATATATCCAAGAAGTCTCATGTTGTAGTAGCCAATGCATATAGCAAGAATCCATCTTACCAGGAAATATCCATGATGGACTTGTCAAACAGCTCATGGATGACAACCAGTGGCCGTTTCAAACATGTGAGCTTTGGGAAGAAAAAAAGTCCAAATTAATGAACTCACTGAGAACTAGCTCACACACTCAGCTAAGCCATCTTTATATGCCAGGAGCTTCAGTCACTTCCACTAACATACATGGCATATTCATCTCAATCCAGACACAACTGCCAAACCCCAAGCTGGGGAAACCAAGGCCTGAAGAAATTCACACACCAGAGAAGCTACAGTCTGGAGTGGAGGCAGCTTTGTACATTCATTCAGTAACAGAAAAAGCAGAGGATCTATAGAGCACAAT
Organism: Sigmodon hispidus; assembly: GCA_004025045.1. Lineage (NCBI taxonomy): Eukaryota > Metazoa > Chordata > Mammalia > Rodentia > Cricetidae > Sigmodon > Sigmodon hispidus. The sequence goes on along the minus strand of PVIH01009227.1, from coordinate 30,515 downwards.
GAGATGGTCTCAAAAAGAACCCAGCTCACTTTCTGGGCACTGAACTCGGTCCACATTCCCCAAGGCTCCTGTAAATAGTACATATATCATCCAGGCTCACCCTGTGTGTCAGAGAGCTCACAAACACACACCAATATAAATTACTCTTAGTGTAAACACAGAGTAAACTGTTGAACTTCAATGGGGACTTAGCAAGAGTCAAGGGCTTGCTGCTCTTCCAGGAAACCTGAATTCATCTGACCACCAACATCAGGTGGTTCATGACCACCTATAACTCCAGCTCCAGGACATCCAACACCTACTGGCCACAGTACTGCACATACACTCAAATATGACACACGCAAGCAAGCACACACATACCCAGAGAAAGAGAGAGGTACAATGGGGAAAGAAATCTGGAGAAATGGCTCAGTGGTGACAGCAAATTAATATCTGACAGAGCATACATGCTCAGTTCCCAGCATCCACATGGAAGCTAACAATCAACTATAATTTCAATTCCAAGATAGATACCATCTTCTGCCCTTCAAAGGCAACCAGGCACACACGATACACATGCATACATGTATTTAAAGCATTCATACACATAAAATAAAAATAAATAAATCTTTCTTTTTAAAGCTGATGAACTTGTAAATATTTATTTTAGTCTTCAAAATAAAGTCTATATCTATGGATATCTTTATATTCCACATACCATGAACATGTCATTGAATATCCTATGAAAATCTTTTGTAGGTGATTAAATAATATTCAGCAGGTGCATGTTCACCAGCTTGTCAGTCATTCTAACGAGTGCCATTTCTTATACCAGTGCCCAACTACTCTGAATACAGGCCCAAAGCCAAGCCCCACAGCTCTGTAAAGAATGCATCTATAAAGAATGGGCTCCTAGTGCCTTGGCAGGTTGTGGGAAGCTGACCTACACAGGAGGAGATGCAGCCACCTGATACTTGGGAGAAAAACTGAGTATGAGCTATCTGGATCCTACGTATCTTGGCCCAGCATAATTATATTTCCAGAAAATAACAACTTTGTCCATTCCCATGAAAATCTGGAGTATGTGTTCCTACATACCACAGAATTCTGTCCAACTTAAACAACACCCTTTACAGCCTGAGATAAGAGGGACACCAAAGAGCATGCCATGAACTACTCACTGTAAGCAAAGATCCAGAGTGGGTGTGCAGTGAATACTACCTAGGTCCCTTCCAGCAACTTATTTCTCTGTATAAATTGTAATGCATATAGCCAGGGGTAACTTCCAAATATATAACCTCAAATATATATTCTGCTTCTAATTTAATTTTGTGTGTGTGTGTGTGTGTGTGTGTGTGTGTGTGTGTGTGAGAGAGAGAGAGAGAGAGAGAGAGAGAGAGAGAGAGACTGAGACTTAATATGCTGGCATGCACCTAATGGTTCTGACCACAGTCCACAGTGAAAGTGGAATTGTCTTGGGTCACACTGGTGATAAGGAATTTAATCTTTCAAAGCCCTAACTTGGAAAATTAACACAGTTCACTCTCAACCCATCACTAAATACATGCTGAGAATCTGTACATTTGGACCACACTAAGTTAGGTCCAAAGATGCTTAAGACACCAGCTCCCTCCAGCACTACTGCTATTGGCTACTGCCTACCAAGGAGAACAGACATGCAGTCTTAACCAAAGGGACAAGTAAATGGAGGCACTGACTAACTACATAAAGAAGTCAATGCTGGCAGGCCAGGATGGCAGGAGGAGCTCAAGGCCAACCTGGACTTCACAAAAGACCTATCTCAACGAAAACAATCTTAATACCTATGCACAGAAAAACACATGAACATTCATAGTATGCTCATACAATTAAATCCTACACAATTATAAGAATATAAAAATCTTATATATAATTTAATAATATATATAATATATACAATATTATAATATAAACATAATACACAAGAACTTTAAAACCCAGGGCACTAAATGAAAGAAACAAAAAACATTTTCACTAAGCAACCATTTGCATTAAGTTCAAGAGCCAAACTCATCCATTTGAAACCTACAGGGATAGGGAATATTCAAGGTGGTTGTGACACTACAATAGACATATATGACAATTCACTTAACTGAATCTTTCAGATAAACATGTTTTATCTATGTTATATGCAGACACAAAGAACTTCTTAGCAGAAAGCACATACAACGTGCTAGCTATGTCACTGAAAGCTGAAGGAGGTCTATCTAGGCAGGGTCAGGGTGGCCAGACCCAACCCTCAGTGCTTCTTTCTAAACAGTAGGAGAGCCTACATGTTTCTGAAAAGGAACTAATCCCAGGTACAGGGTCAGCAATACACTAAGCACCATCAAAATTGATGGTCTCTCTTTCCTTGAAGTCCTCCAGACTCACCATCTTTCTAGTCTACACCTTCCCCTGCAACCAAAGTTCAGGTGCTTACCCAAACAGAGAGTGAGCGGTCCTTGCTGCCAACAGCACAACAGCAGTATGGGCAGCTGGGCTTTGTAGAACTCCCATTCTTCTGCTTCTTTTTGAAGATTTTTGGGTTGAATTTCTAAAGTCAAACAACCAAGGTTAAAATAAATAATCAAGTACCAAGCTGTCACTGTGCTTAAGTGTACTGGGCAGTTTCTTGTCCACTTGACACAAGCCAAGAGTCTTCTGGAAAGAAGAGATCTCAACTGAGGAACTGCCTCCATGAGACTGACCTTTGAGTGTGTCTGATGGGCATTTTCTTGATTAATGACTGATGTGAGAGGGCCCAGCCCACTGTGGGCAGGACCACCCATGGGCAGGCGGTCCTGGGTTGTGTAAGAGAGCAAGCTGAGCAGCCCAAAGAAAGCAACCTGGGAAGCAGCATTTCTTCATGGTTCTTGCCCTGACTTTCTCCCAATGATGGACCATAATCAGGATGTGCAATGCAAATAAATCCTTTCCTACCCAAGTTGCTTTTGATTGTGGTGTTTATTAAGAGCAGCAGAAAGCAAACTAGAACACCAAGGATCAGAAACACACCAAATTCCCAGTCCACAGATAGGAATCCCGCACAGAGACCCCAACTTGGCACTGATTACACATGATTCCACCTTGAGAACTACCACAAGGTATCTTGCTGATGATTCAAATGAATAAAATAAATGCACAAATGGTAAAATGAAGATTTGAAGACAGCACTCTCAAATACTCTATGAAGCCAGAATAGAAGTCAAGGAAATAAGAACTACTGGAACCAACCTTCTCACTTCACCTTTGCCTAGCAGAGTAAGCCTTGGGACATGAGGAGAAACTGAGCTTGCCAGGGAACTTCAGACACCATGGCCTACTCACTGCATTCTTTTTAAAAAAAAAAAAAAAAAAAAAAAAATGTTTTGTCTACATGTATGCTAGTGAACTACAACTTTTAGTCCCTGTGGAGGCCAGAAGAGGGTGTTGGAGGATTCCCTGGAACTGGAGTTACAGATGGCTGTGAGCTGCCATAGAGGTACTAGGAACTGAACTTGGTTCCTCTGGAAGTGCAGCCAATGCTCTTAACCAGAGCCATGTCTCCAGGCTCTCACTATATCTAGTAAGGGAGGCTAAAGGGACTGGCAGTAGGTCCTCTTAATTCCTTCTCCTCCTCACTGTATTGACCTGACTGATGGTAATGACTTCCTTAACTGCCTGCTGGCCTGAAGAGCTGATGCCTTAAGACTGGGAACATAAAGTGGGTGAGAGGGTAGAGCTCTTATAGTATAAAGAGTGGTTCCTGAGAGCCTAAAGAAGGTTGTCCTCCTAGGAGCAGGCAAGAATGACCAGATGAATAGACACTGGACAAGATGGAATGTGGAAGGTGTGTGTCCTAGGTTTGACTTTCTACAACCACCGATTAGACTACAGGGTCTTACAAAGTTTCTGTGAGTCCTGGTAAGACGAGTGTTATTTTCTTACAGAGCTGTAGAGGAGCACATAAGAGAGTGACACAGAACCACTGTACTAAACATGAATCAGTAATTTCAAACACCAGAAAGGCCCTAGTCTAAAACTAAATCCAACATGGACTCCCAACACAAAATAAATGTAAACAGCTATACTTTATTTTTTTCCTAAAAGTTTTACAATATATTATACTTATTTATAGTCCATTTAAAAAAACATGTAATCAAGCCAGGCAGTGTTGACACACACCTTTAGTCTCAGTACTTGGAGGCAGAGGCAGGTGAGTTGAATTCTGTGAGCTCAAGACCAGACTGGTCTACAAAGCAAATTTCAGAACATCCAGGTCTACACAGAGAAAACCTGGGGTGGGGGTTTGGGGAAAGAACCCATGTAATCAGGAGTCCACTGTGATTAGGTTCTGAATGATCCTGCACTGTTGTTAAACTAACCATCAATCTCTTTTATTTGGTTACTCCACATTTTTAAAAAAAAAAAAAAAAAAAAATGCAGGTTCAAGAGGTTATTTATAACTCTTTAATAGCTTGTCTCAGGCACTCTCAAGACATTCTGATTAAAGTCACCCAGTGTGGAGGATACTCTCTCAAGTTTAAAAGATGAGCAATGGCTCTCTGTATACGCAGGCTTAGCCATAACTCAGTGATAGAGCACTTGCCTAGCATGCACAAAGCCCTGGACTCCAACACCACAAAACAACAACAAAGGCTGGATGCATACCCAGTACTCTCAACATAGACAGTCAACTACATGTCCATGGCTGCTGGGCATAAGAAGAAGCACACCATTTCAAGGGTGCCCAGAACACTCTTTGTTCACAGAAAATGGGTAAAGGAACACCTATGGCAAACCTGAAAAAGGTTAGGGCCGAGCTACAAAATTTCTAAGACTGGTCCAGAAGACATTTATCATTTTAGACTTTGGCAAATATAAAACAATCCTACAAAACATCTCATTTTACGAAAATAGCCTTAAAATTCAAGCATGCGGGGCTGGAGAGATAGCTCAGCGGTTAAGAGCACCGTCTGCTCTTCCAGAGGACCCGGGTTCAATTCCCAGCACCCACATGGCAGCTAACAACTGTCTGTAGTTTCAGTTCCAGGCAAACACCAAGGCAAATAAATAAATAAATAAAAGTGTTTTTAAAAAAAAATAAAAAATTCAAGCATGCTTAAAATGAAAGATATATCATAATGTACTGCCTCTCAGAGCCCATCACTCTATCTACATGAGACAGTCTTAGAGAAACTCCTTGGGGAAGTAGGTACTGCCTAATCTCAGAAGACACATGCAGGTCACTGCAGTAGACAGCTCAGAATGATATGATGGCTTCTAGGGTTTTTGAGGTGAGGAACACTCACCACAACAGTCACAGCTTTCCGGTGCCCCACGAAGTCCATGTTGGTCTTCCAGCCCTCTCGTTCGATGATCTGAGCAGTGGGACCAGAGTTATTCATGGCATGGGCAGATACCAGGTAATGGCCATCAGGTGACCAACTAAGCCGGAGTACGTGGGTCGTTCCTCCACACTGTAAAAAAATCTGAGCTGAAAAGGAGCTCCAGAAAAACTCTGGCCTCAAGGATAAAGCATACTAAGACTTACAAATGTAAGTTCACAGGACATACACCAAAATTCTGCCTGAACTCCAGTCTCCCCATGTGGCACACCAGAAAGAGCTCTCTGTCAAATGAGTATGGGAACTGTGACATCATCTCCTTTTACCATATGACTGAACATAAAACACTAAAAACAAAATCTTCAGAAAGACCATTCCTTAGACCACCAGCTCTGCATGAGCCAAATCTATCTGGGCACTGGCCTAATGCTTCTGTCCAGCACCTATTAACCCAGCAGAGTATCTGCGAAGCATCCTTAAGAAATGGTACAATAGGGGGCTGGAGAGATGGCTCAGAGGTTAAGAGCACTGACTGTTCTTCCAGAGGACCTGAGTTCAATTCCCAGCAAAACCACATGGTGGCTCACAACCATCTATGATGAGGTCTGGTGCCCTCTTCTGTAAAACTGTATGCATAATAAATAAATAAAATCTTTAAAAAAAAAAAAAAAAAAAAAAAAAAAAAAAAAAAAA
>PVIH01009227.1:0-24395 GCA_004025045.1 Sigmodon hispidus | reverse complement strand
AAGCACATCGGAAAGGCACTATTCAGTCCTGTGTTGGCCTGAAGGTTGGGGCAGGTACCCCTTCATAGGATTACTCCTACAAAAATCACGAACTAGGTCCAAAGCCAAACTCAAGATCAGCCTGGGTCAGACTTCGGACCAGGGTTAAAATCTTATTTCATAGACCTAGCCCAGTGAGAACACCTTTTTATCCCTCTGTGCAGGATGGCTGCAGCAGAGGCTGCAGGGTACTGCCAGGCCTTGCTGACATGCAGGGCCTTCCTACAACCAGTCTAGGAATCCAGCTCACGGAAGCCCATGCCTGGCAGTCAAGGCCTTTATAAATTTAGGTATGACAACCAGGCAGCTGTGGACAAGGAAGGTAGGGCAAGGAAAGTGAAATACAGCCTTAGTTCTAGACCTAGCCCAGCAACTGTTATTGGTTTAGGGGAGCTAAATCTGTGATTTTTAAGTTTCTTGCTGCAACTGTAGTAAGCAAACACATTATGGTCTCTGCCAATAATGTGCCCCCATGCTTTACGAAGCCTTCTCTTACATAACTCCCTTACCTAGGCTATCTCTGTAGTCTGAACACTACCTTCACCACATGTACAACTCACATGAACATCTGTCCTTCCCATGAGCAATAAGCATCTGGGGGAGGAGGGAACAGGACAACATCACAATCCATCTTTATTTGCCTGTACCCAGTACTGCTTTACATACAGATGATATTTAATGTCTAATGGCTAACAGTTACCTTTAACTCAGATTTCATATGAAATCAGAATGCAAATAGATAGTAGAGTACTACAGAAGCTACTGAAGTCTGATCTCCCTCCACATTGTACAAACTGTATTCTTCCCAACAGAGGTCAGCTGGCCTAAAGAAAATGTCAATAGACAAAGCAAAAGCACAACCAATAACCCACCAAGAGGGCCTCTTCCACATGGTCATTCCATAAGGTGACTCATGTAAATTCCCCAAGATAAGAAAGGGTTTCACTTATGACTCAGGTACACAATCCTACAGGGACAGCTATAGGAGTCTCTTTAGCTTCATCAATAAATAATCTAACAAAACAGGAAATGGCCCCAAGAATTAACTAATGGGATCAAAAAGCTGTACACAGCAAAGGAAACTATCAGCACAGCAAACATACCCTACAGAATGGGGGAAAATGTTTGTTGCCTATTATTCAAACACTATATTAGTATCTAGAATATTTAAAGAACTGTAAATGGCTGCTGGGGGGAGGGGAGCCATTTTTCTTCAGGAGTATAGCCACTGGTAAGGTACCCAGGAGCCAGTAAATAACAACAGTCATGTTTATACAAACCCAAATTAAACTCAAATGCTCATTTAAAAAAAAAAAAAAAAAAAGCATGAAAAAAAAAAATCTGCCAATCAATAATAGGCTAATAAAATGAAAGATCTCAAAAGATGTCAAAAGAATACTTTTATATACTTTTAAAGGTGTTTGATATCCTTAACCATGTGGGAAATGCAAATTATAACTTCTTTGAGATTCCACCTTACCCTCATCAGAATGTCTATCAAGAACAGAGGTGGTAATAAATGCTGATAAGGACATAGGGAAAAAAGAACCCTAATTCAATGCTGTTGGAGGTGCAAATAATGCAGCCATTATAGAAATCAGTATAGTGGTCTCTCAAAAAATTTAAAAAAAAACAAAAACAACACTATATGATCCAGCTTTATCATTCCCGGGCATGTACCCTACTCTATAACCTACCACAGAAATGCCTGTATATCCATGTTTATTGCTGCATTTCTTACTATCCAGATATCCATGAACCAAAATGAACGGATAATGAAAATATGGTATACTTACACAAAGAGAAATTTTATTCAACTGACAGAAAAACCAAATTTTGAAACTTGCATAAAAACTGATATACCTGGAAATTACTATATTAAGCAAGGTAATCTAGACTCCGACAAATACAGCATCTTCTCTTAGACACAGATCCTAGGTTGGGGGGGGTGGATACAGACCATGAAACTAGAAAGGGGACCAAGAAAAAAGAGCTGTTCAGGAAATGGAACATTCAACAAAACACAAGGCATGAGAGCAGAGAGGAAGCTACCAAAAGTAGGATAAGGGCATGAAAATCAGGGAGGAGGCAAAAAGATAAATTATGTTTGAAAAATGCCATAACAAAATCTAAAAACTGTATGTTAGTTAAAAATATAATAAAATTTTTTATTCCACAGCTGGCCATAATATTTTCCCAAAAAAAAAAAAAAAAAAAAAGATTTTTATCACCTCACCTATCTCATAAAACTAAAGCCCATTACCCTAGACTGCCCAAACCAACATGGCCTGAACCACAGCTAGCTCCCTCTCTGTTCAAGAAGTATAACAGGGGCTGAGGCTGTCCCAAGTTAGTTACCTCATCAAAAGGCTTTGTGATGCTGGTCTCTAACTGCCAGTCTAGCGTTCTCCACACCTTCAAGCTTCGATCATCAGCTTGAGAGGCAATGTATTTACCAACAGGATCCCAAGTCAACCCTTTCACCAAGCCAGAATGACCTCTCAGAGTTGCAAGAATTTCTGTGAAGAAGAAAAATAAAATAAAATGAGTATTGTTATCTATAAGAAAAACAACACTACATAGAAAATATAAGTTGTGGGGCTGGAGAGATGGCTCAGAGGTTAAGAGCCCTGGGTGTTCTTCCAGAGGATCTGAGTTCAACTCCCAGCACTCACATAGTGGCTCACAACCAATGAGTTCTGGTGCCCTCTCCTGGCCTGCAAGGACACATGCAATAAGAACACTGTATATATAATAAATAAATGAATCATTAAAACAACTATTAAAAAGAAAAGAAAATGTGAGTTGTGATAGCTATGGAATATCACAAAATACACCTAGTCTATATTGACCAATCTCCACCCATAAATGCAATCAGAATAGCCCCATATTTCACTTCCACCAAGGCAAAAGAAACAGAAGAAATGGCTGCATCATGCAGGCCAGCAGGTGTGAGGGTCACACATGCCCCAAAGGAACAGTAATGATGGCACAGGCTGTAGTCACAGCTGCCAATCCTGACCCCATATCTGCAGCAGGCACAGGTATTTGTAACCTATAAACTCCCTCAAGAAAATCTGATGTGAGCTCTGGACAGACCCATGAAGCTGCAGTTCTATCAGTTCAAGGATTTTTGTTTTTTGTTTTTTAGTTTTGTTTTGTTTTGTTTTTTTTAAGTAAGTGAGTTATCTAGAAGTCAATGCTGAAGACATAATGTGCCCAAGGGCACATCATTCAAATATGTAGTCAATGCTATACCACTTTCAAACTGCCTCTCTTAAAGCTGAAACACATGTCCTCACATATACTGACTGGTAGTAGCTTTCAGAAGGAATTAAAATGACTTAAATCCATCCAATAGGAAATGTGTTGTATCTCATGGTAAAAATGGGCTCTAGAACCATGTGGAATATTTAGTTCCTGGCTGTCCTAGAACTCCCTTTGTAGGCCAGACAGGCTGTCCTTGAGATCCACCTGCTTCTGCCTCCTAAATGTTGGAATTAAATGCATGTACCACACGCCCAGTTGTGACAAATATTTTACTAGTTATGAACTATAAAACTACACCAAATTGCACAACATCTCATAATTCTAAATACAAGAAAAGCTACTCTCTTGCAAAACTGAGTTTGTGGTAGCCCACATCTGTTGGATGGTCTCACAGAGATTATAACTGAGCTGAGGCAGAAGGATCGCACAGCTGTGTAAAGTGCCAGCACTCGATCAGTACCAACTGTCCATATGCCATCTTCATGAACTCTGAAACTCAAGCTCGTACTCAGTTAGGTTTTTTTTTAGCATAAACCTTTTTTTAAACATTAAACAAACAAAGTTGACAACAGCCCTTTTCTGCTGTTAACCAGTAGGGGGAACCCCAGACAGACCTGGGAATTTCACGGCATTCCAAATGACGACAGTGTTATCCACGCTGCATGAAGCTAGCCAGGCGTCGTGGGGAGACCAGGCCACATCCATCACATCTGAAAGAAGACAGGGTGCTATGGTAAGATCTCTTACCTGGTGTGCTCTTGGATGATGATGGGCACTTAGCAGCAGCCTTTTCTGTAGGCCAGGTCAACTAACCCTGGGGTTTTCATGCATGGGGACTCTTAGTTAAGTTTGAACTAAAACAATTATTTTATTTTGCCAGTCTAGAAAAAAATCCTACTTAACATTTTTCAGTGTGTACTGAATTTCATCATCTAAATTGACCACAGTGTACCACACTGTTTACAAAGCAACTGAGGACACAAGCCTGTGAAGAAAACATCTAGGTCACGTGGCTTCAAGCCCATGTGTAACCTGACATTTCCTGCTTCTGTAGCCTCAAAGCTGCTCTTTGGCTTGCTAACTTGCCTTCTCCAGGTCTTTCTCAGCATAGTAGAACACACAAATCAAGAGCATATGACTATGTGAATGTCCTGGAAGCTGTCCCAATACTGATCTACTGAGCCATAGAACCAAGTCATATGTGCTTCTCACTGTCCTCTCCTTCCTTCCTTCCTTCTTTCCTTCCTTCCTTCTTTCCTTCCTTCCTTCTTTCCTTCCTTCCTTCTTTCCTTCCTTCCTTCCTTCCTTCCTTCCTTCCTTCCTTCCTTCCGATTGTTGAGATACAGTCTCATAGCTCAGGCTAGCCTAGATACAGAGCCAAAGAGGACATGACCTTGAATTACTGATCACTCTACCACCACCTCCCCAGGGCTTGGATTATGAATATGAGCTCTCATATCCATTCCTTTCCATGCAGAAGTTGTTTTAAGATAAGAGAAAAATATTCGAAGTTTCTAATGCAACTTTTTCTAGCATTTTTAACTCTCACTGTCAGCCTGATGACTTCCCTTCTCTGCAATGTGTTGATAATCACTCTTCATATATACCAGCGTACTTTATGCTCTGCCTAGGACATCTTATCATTCATTACTATAAAAGGACCTAAATCAATACTGAACACTAATTCCCAAAGTCAGGTTGTTTTGCTGAGATAGAATCTTGCTCTGTAACCCATGCTAGTCTTCAACGCAATATGTTGCTAAAATGACAGATGCCTGTCACATCCATGGCTCTGCTCTGTAAGACACTTTTCAAAGCCCTCTATGAGCCAAGCATAGTGGGTATGACAAGCCCTGGCTAGATATCAAAACCTTGTCTCAAGATAAGGAAGAAAAGACTTCTGAGCCTTTATATTCTTATATACATCTATTTCAAAACTTGCTTACTAGCAATGAAGATTGTGGCTAACTACTTTTTCTTCTTACTTATTAGGTACCTTTTTAAAATATAAGCCTTAATTAGATTACTAGCAAAGAAAATCTATTATCTAAAGTAGTCTTCATTTGCTCATATTTAATGATTATCTACTGGGAAATCATTCTGAGCAGTGGATGTTAACATAACTGAATTCAGTGTCTACTTAATGAAAAAAACAAGAGCTTAGGGTTCTATAGGAGTAGAAACATAAGCTCTAATGTTCCTCTATACGACAAGTCTATAGCAGAAAAGATGTTGTCAGGAACCAGACGTGTGGTATACCCCTCACTCCAGCATTCAGGAGGCAGAGGCAGACAGATTTCTGAGTTCAAAGACAGCCTGGTCTACATAGTGATGCAGTCAAATGGAGCCCAGAAGATAGATACAATTTTCTTAGGAACTTCTAGACTAATGTCACATACATAATCTATTAGCATCATTTATTCAGCTCCCATACCTTAGGATCTTAATAGTCTGTCACTATCCATCATACTTTCTCTTATTCTTCTAACTTTGAAAAATATCCCCTTGAAGTTCTGATGAATAATCACTTCTATCTTTTCCAGGTTTAATTATCTAGTGTTTCTCTCCTATTTATTTGGGTGCATGTTGTATTTACTGAGGCTCTTCATTAACTTCAAAAATTGCTTAATGGTTACTATAGAACACTCTTCTTTTTGAAAAGTGATGAGTCCTTGTGATATACAAAGTTCTTCAATACAGTGTGACCTCTTCAGCACTGTTTTATCTGAAGTTTACAATGTGTCAACCTCTGACTCTGCAAATGCTCTCAGCTGTAACAAGTGTTTATCCACTGACCAGTTTGACATCTGTGTCTAGCTTCTCAGAGAATCCATACCTGTAATAACTTTCTCTGAACTCCAGATGTGGAGCTTGTCCTTACTGTATATACCACTCTTTTCCCTCTGGCTAAGACCAACAACAAACCTGAGTTTCCACCCCCAATCCCACCCCTTATGATGGAATTTCTGGTCACTATTCCCACTATCATTCTAGCACTTCTAAGAGAATAATTTTTTTCAACACACAAGGCACTAGCTTGTCTAAACTTCTCAGACCCCTTGGTTTCTACCACAGTTATACCCACAGCTATGCCAAGAAACTTTCCAAGACAGACTACTCAAATACCCTGGATCTTGATTCCAAGTTCAGTCAGCAACACCATCTCATTCTCAACTCTAACAGTAGCCCAGGTTGCCTCTCCTAAGAATGCATTCCTTCCGCCAGTTTCCCCTGCTTTTACCCGTTTTCACCCAGCCTGGTTCAGTCCAGCTCTACTCTCTTTCTTGAGCACCTCCAACAGGCTTTAACCTAACGCCACCAACAAAATTTACAACTACCAAAACCACCAATGGCTTCCCAGTCCAAGTCAATCCTCATTTTATCTCAGTAAACAGTCTGCTCAATTATTACACACACAAACACACATTTTAAAAATAGGTCAAATCATCTTTATTTGCAGATTATTCTATATATTTTTATGTAAATTTTAAATTCTCACTAGTAAACTCTTGGATCTTATTACTTTCAGTAAAATGGTAAGGAATACAAAACTAAACATCCCACATCAGTAGTCTTCCTATGTAACAATAACAAACATGGTAAGAAATAAATCTAAAAAACAATCCTATTCACAGTGCCACAAACATACAAACAAAACCCTGATAACAAATCTGAGGATGGGAAGGGTCATCCTACAGTAAAAACTTTAAGAAGAAAGATGTCCGAGAAGATACTGGAGGATGGATAGATTTCTCATTTTCTCATGCTTGTGGATTAAAAGAATGTTACGAGAATAGTCAGTCACTTTGCCAAGAGCATCAAAATTCCAATGCCATTCTTCTTGTTTGTTGGGTTTTTGTTTTTTGTTTTTTTTTTTTTTTTGGTCTTGTTTTGTTTTGAGACAAGGTCTCTCTGTGTAGCCCTGGCTATCCTGAAACTCACTATGTAGACCAGGCTAACCTTGAACTCAGAGATCAGCCTGTCTCAAGGTATGTGCCACCACACCCAGCTACAGATCATTCTTTACAGAACCAGAATGATCATAAAATTCATATGACAAAAGTCCTAAGACCACCAAACTAATCAATGCTTTTTAAAAATGAATTGGATTAGCTCTCTACAAACAAGACATTCTTATGACTTGCACTGCTAAATCATCCAAGACTCCCATTATCCTGAAAGGTCATTTGAAATCTCCAAACTGATTTCCCCTTGAACTTACATTTTTATGTTGCAAATGGGAAGTTATCTATGTTACCTCATTTAACTTAGAGAAATACATAAATGTGAGTTTAGGTATTACCATTATAACTCAGAGGTGAGTGTGAAACTGCCAGGGAAGCTCTTCCAGCCACCACACAGTAAATCTGTAGAAAAGCCTGGGTTTAGCATAGCAAACGTTGTACTCAGGGGCTTTAAAAATATGTATTGACTGATGGTGGAATGTATGTGTGCCTAAGTGGACCTATGGGACATCACATGCATAAAGAAGCCCACAGAGGTCAGAAGAGGGCATCAGATCCCCTGCAGCTGGAGTTACAGACAGCTGTGAGTCACTATGTGGGTGCTGGGAGTGAACCAGGGACCCTAGAAAAGAAGTCAGCACTTTTAAACACTGGTGCATCTCTCCAGCCCTGTGACATAGTTTTTGTTTGGTTAGATTTGCTATTTTTTTAAGCCAACACTCAAGCTTTACTCTGAAAGTGTGTCATCCTTAATGATAAAGGAAAATGCATAATGAATATTATGATTCAAAGTGAATTTACTATTTTAAGATAGTCAGGAGGTAAGGAATGGTTAGTGGAGGATAAAGGGAGGACAATCAACCAGGATCTGAGACAGCAAAGGGTTAGCTCATGTTTGAGTACTCGTTTGGGGATTTCAATGTGTTGCCCTCCTCTACTGGGATAGGTTCACAGACTCACAGGAATGAATACACTCACTGTCTTATAACTCGTCTCCGCTCTTGATGGTTTCATCATTTCAAACCTTCATTCTGTCTCTTACTTGTATTCAGAACTCCTACTTCCAAAATTTTACCAACACAACCAACCTCTGAAACCTACTTGCTTGCAAACAGACATCTCCAAATTCTGGGAATGATGTCCTTTCCATTGTTCAGGATAAATATGGAATATGGACATCCTCTCCATGTTCAGTATTAACATGATCTTCTCATAATTCTTCCACATATTTCAGAATTTGTGTTAGATACACCAGGAACTCCTGCTCTGACCACTTCCCATTGCAAATCCAGCATGTCACCTACATCAACCCCTCTTGTAGGTCTCCACAGTGTTGCCTTTAGCCTGGCCACAGGCTTCAAATTCTCACCACAGGGCCTCCTGACCTTGCTGTTTCACCCAGACAAAAGCTCATAGTGGTCTCAAAGCCCAACTCCTAAAGCTCCAACCTGCTCCCTCTGGCACAGCTAGGGGCTTCCTGAATACCCAAGCACAAGTCCATACTCTGCCCTGGCTGTTTTCTCTATCTAGATGGCCACATTCCTGTTCTCTCATCTCTCCCTTCAGAGGTCACCAAACTCAGTAAGGTTTAACTGGGAGACATTCACAAAAGCATCTTCCCCTCCTCACTGCTTTCTAACACTTGTCAGCTGTTACCATGGTTCTTTCCCTGGTGCTCATTACACTTCTTACTACATCACTAGCTTACTGTCCCTCCTTTTCAGTCCTCCTCCTGCATGACCATTAAACCTTGTACACACCACACAGCTATCCAGCGATAGCACTCTATGAGACAGGATCTCACTAAATTACCTAGGCTGGACTTGAAATTTGACCTTCCTGCCTCAGCCTCCTAAGGAGCTGATTGCAAGTTCTTGCTGCTAGGTCTATCTAGATCTGTCCTTTTCACAAGCACTCCTTGAGAGAAGCACAGGGCTTAAAACACAACATATAATCAATTAACTGTTACATGGATGAGTAATTATGTTAAGAATAAACAATGTGTTTTATTTAGCTTATTTATGAATTACATATCTCTCAAAAAAGATTGTGAAGCCAAGCATAGTGGTTCAAATCTATAATCCCAATATTCAGGAATCTGAGGGAGGATTATGAACGTGAAGCCAGCCTTAGGGATAAAAGTTCCAGATAGCATTGATAAAAGTTTGCCTCATGCTTAAAAGACAATCTGTGATGACACTATATACTTGTTACCCTACTCAACTATTTAGGAAGCTAAAGTAGAACTACTTGACCTAGGAAATCAGGGCAAGACTCAATTTCTTTTAAATAAAGGACAAAAAGAAAGAGGGACACCTGGAGTTCTAGTTCAGGGCAGGGTCCTGTTTAATATGTAAGACACTGAGTCAATGCCCAGTACTGTAAAACTTTAAAATAAGTCTGTAGTTAAATCAGAAATATCATATATTTCTTGGTAATATTATTTCTGGGTATACCAATTTATCTATTTGGGTATGAGACCTTTTTTAATCCTGAGATATTCTATGTGGCTACTACTAATAAAAGGAACATATTTTCACATAAGGACTTACTTGAGTTCTTCTGGTGTTTTGTTGTCTTATTGCTTTGCATTTGCTGAATATGACATGATGCTTCACTTCCTTCTGTCTTTTCAGCATGCCTACCCTCTTCTGATTTCTATGTTCCTGTACTCTGGCCTCCAAAGGAAAGTACATAACCAAACTCATGCTATCTATTCTCAAAATAAAAGAGAGTTAGACTTAACTGTGAACTGAAATATTTGCCTATTTGTTGTCTTTTTTTAAAAAAAGATGGGGCCTCACAATGTAGCTCTGGCTGTTCTAGAATTCGCTACATAGACCAGAATATCCTCCCACTTCCAGAGATATACACACCTGCCTCTGACTGCAGAGTGCTGGGGTCAACTGCTATACCACACACACCTGGCTTTCTGCTTGGTTTCTTAAGATAGAGTCTGGCTTTGCAGCCCCAGCTCACCTCAAACTCACAATCCTCCTGCTGCAGCTTCCTGAATGCAGGGAATCATAGGGATGTGTCACCAAACTCAATTTGCCACTAGCTTTAAAGACACAAGATTCTGTCATGTTAAAGAGAATGTATTCTGTGAATACCTTTCTAAAGCCATAATTATTGGAGACTAATGACTAACTAGTTAGTATTCTTGTTAGAATATCTAATGTGACTATGTAGTTATTTAAATCTAGTAGTAGGTTATAATAGATTTCCAGCTACTAAAAATACTTCTACATGGATCAAATTTTATTATTATGAGTGATTTTTTTGAATGTTGTATTCTTTTAGTATTGCTATTGGTATTTCTATTCTCATTCAGGTTATTTTGGTTTCACTGTTATTTTCTATTACATTTTAGAAATCAAGGTCTCTATCTTGCTTTGGGGAATAAATATTTCTATGTTCTGTAAAATGTTTCTCAAAAAACTTGAAATAGTTTATTTATAAGTAATTTAGAGCTGGAACTACTGGGCAGCTAATAAACCCAGTAACTTTTGAGACTAAGGCAGGTGAACAGTGTGTTCAACACTAACCTGAATTTAGTGAGTTGAAGCTCAGTGTGGGTACCATTGTGAGGCCACATCTCAAAAATCAAAAGTAAAAAGGCTAGGGAATACAGCATGAGAGAGTATGTATGAGGAAACCACTGCAGATCAGAGCAGAATGCATTTTGAAGTTCACTGGTTTCCAACTTTCTCACAGAACATCAATTAAGAAAGAGAATTTGGTTTGGTGGTTTGGTTTGGTTGTTTTGGGGAGGATGGGGGTTGTTCTGACTTTTGTTTATCTGCTTGCTTACTTACTTGCTTGTTTCTGAGACAGGGTCTTGGAACTCATTCTGTAGTTCACGCTAGACTCAAAATCACAGAAATCCACCTGCTTCTGCTTCCTGAGTGCTAGGATTAAAGGCGTGCACCACCACCACCACCACCACCACCACCACCACCGCCCAGCTTAATTCAGTTCTTTGTTTTTCCTCCCAAAGGCCCAGTGCCTTCTAACTCATTTATCTCTGCTTTTCACTAGCATCTCTTCTTGGGTGGTTCTGCCCAAACATGCTAAGAACCAGTGAATAAGTAGAAGTCTGTCACTTGATGGCAGCCAACCAACTTACCTGGTAAAGGACACCCAGGGGTGGTGGCACAGGAGATATGCTCATATTACAGCTCAGCCTGAGTCTCAGGGTAAAATCCCATGATAATCCTCACTTGAAATCCTACCTAATCTTAAACATCCTTTGGTACTTGTGCCAAGCTCCAGTGAGGCCCAACTAGACTCCTTGTAAGATGCTATGGAGTGGTAAGGATGGGTGACACATTTTTTGTTGCTATCAAACTGTAATACAAGGTTACAGTTCTCAAAGATGTACAGTCACTAAGGTTCAATTGTTAAGAAATGAATTTAGCCAGCATGGTGGTGGCATATACCTTTAATCCCACCACCCAGGAGGCAGAGGCCAACAAATCTATCTGAGTCTGAGGCCCATCCATCTACACAGTAAGTTCTAGGACAGCCAAGGTTATATATGAAGGCACTGTCTCAAAAGAAAATAAAACAAAATTTTATTTCAGCTTTTGGAAGCTAATGAGATGGCTTCACAGTTAGGAGCATATACATCTCTTGTAGAGGACCCAAGCTCAGTTCCCAGCACCACACTGGACAACTCACAACTGCCAGAGCCAGGGGATCTGATGCCCTCTTCTGACTTTGAAGGACACCTGCATTCATGTATGCATACCCACACAAGGACACATTATTTTTTTATTTTTAGTTGGTTGGTTGTGGGTAGGTAGGGTATTTTTTGTTTTTTGGTTTGGTTTGGTTTGTTTTGGTTCTTCTGAGACAGGGTCTGTGTAGCCTTGGCTAGCCTGGAATTCACTGTGTAGATCAAGCTATCCTTGAACACATAGAGATCTGCCTGCCTCTGCCTCCTCAATAGTAAAATTAAAGGCATGCCTGGCCTGAATACATAATTTAAAGTAATAACTTTTAGAGAAGAAAGGCGGGCTAGAAAAATGAGTCAGCAGTGAAGAACAGTAGCTACAATCTCAAAAAACCCATCTTCAATTCCCAGCACCCTCATTGTGGCTAACAATTACCTCTAACTCTAGTTCCAAAGGATACAACATTCCTCTTCTGGCTTTTAAAGGCACTGCGCACATGTAGTGCACAGATAAAACATGCCACTAAACATCCATACACACAATATAAAAACAAGGTCTCCAAAAAAAATTTTTTTAAAGATTTATTTATTAATTATACATTATACAGAAGAAGGTACTAGACGTCATCATAGATGGTTGTGAGCCACCATATGGTTGCTGGGAATTGAACTCAGGACCTCTGGAAGAGCAATAAGTGCGCTTAACCACTGATCCATCTCTCAGCTCCTCCAAAAACGTTTTTAAGGAATAAGTTTATTCACACTGAAAGTTACAAGAACTTGTTGCACATATATTGCTATTGAAGGCTCAACCCTAACAGTCTGGTTTGTTTTCTTTTGTTTTGGGTGTTTCTTCCCCAACCCCCCAAAGCCATCCATTCCACACTGAACTGATCTCTTACGATCTCAGTAGAGAACACTGACTACATAAGCACCTAGTCAGGATTATGTCACTCTCCAACATTCTTTGCTCCCCTCCCCAATGACACAGCTTTAATTTGAACTGCTGAAACAAAGTCTGTCCCCAGAACTGTCCGATAAACGTGCACTGCCTTATGCTTCAATGCTCAGAACAACTTGCATCTTTCCCAACTCACTTGTGTTGCTCCCTGCTATACCTCTGAAAACCAGCTATGGTTTTAAAAAATAAAAATAAAATAAAAGCCCTCCACCTTGATACACCCAACCAAGCCTTGTCCTTTCTGCTGCCCACAGTCCCTGCTGGGCTAGACCATAGCCTTCTTCAAAGAAGTCTAAATTGTACAGGTGTGGATCGTGCTATCTGGTCCCTAAAGTGCACAAGTTTTATATTGTTACCAATGTGCTGATTAAAGACCAATCTTCCTCCTCTTCAGCTTAAATCTGTAAAATGTGACTCTTTCTAAACCA
Source organism: Sigmodon hispidus (assembly GCA_004025045.1). Lineage (NCBI taxonomy): Eukaryota > Metazoa > Chordata > Mammalia > Rodentia > Cricetidae > Sigmodon > Sigmodon hispidus. Next base: position 11,054 of record PVIH01009227.1, on the reverse strand, counting down.
AGCCTATTTAAACCATTTTATAAACATATTCAAAGTCAAGTTTAAAAAGTCTCAAATAGAACCAGTGAAATGGCTCTCAAGCCTGACGGCCTAACTTCAATCTCCAGAACCCACATGGTAAAACAAGAGAACCAGGCAACTGTCAGGCAAAATGTCACCTCTATATGTTTATGATGGTAGATGAGCTCTCTCTCTCTCTCTCTCTCTCTCTCTCTCTCTCTCTCTCTCTCTCTCACACACACACACACACACACACACACACACACACACATACACACTTACATACTATGAGAGTGTGTGTTGGTAATTTAAACGCAGGTGGAGGCAGGAGGCACAGCCAGTGACTACATAAACCTTAACGGACAATTAAAGGACAAGTGGTGACAGGAAAATCTCAGATAGTATATTAAGGACCAAATAGTACCAAAGGGACATAGCAATGCTAATAATTATCTAAGGCAACTTCCAGGGACTCACTCACCCAAACAAGTAGCCCACTTACCACCTGAATGACTCCGAAGGATAGAGACACACCGCCATTGCTCCACATTGGCAAGCTTACCACTGGAGCCAAACACAGTGCTGGGCCCAATGTACCTGTGTGAAAGAGGCAAGAGACATGTACACACAGTGTTCCAGGTGCTGCTCCTTATCATAGCAAACAGAAAAAACAAAACCAGACAATAGCTAAAAGCACCAGATTGTTAAACCAAAGGTGAGACACAAGAGGTAACATGATCAGCCAGGTACTGATACAATGCTACTAGGCCATTACAAAACTTCAACAGGAAATGTTTCAACATAAAGTAGACCATCTACAATATGATACCATTACACAGAGTAAGTAAAAAATACATGTAACATACATTCTATACATGAAATAGAGCAAAGAAATATATACGGGGGGGGGGGGGGGGAATCTTTCTTTAGGTGGTAGGACTATGAGAGATTTCTTTGTTTTACATTTCAAAAGTGTATACTAAATGTTATTTATGTGGGCTATTTAAGATAGGATATCACAAATAGATAAGCAAATAAATAAAGACCTGGCATACCAAAATGCATACCAATAAGCTCAGCACTCAGGAGGTACAGATAGTAGTATCAGAAATTCAAGGTCATCCAAGGGCCTGGACTACATCATAAGTCCTATCTTTTTTTTTTTTTTTTTTTAAAAAAAAAAAAGGTAATAACAATAATAATCCCAGCACTCAGGATGCAGAGGCAGGCAGCTCTCTGAGTTTGAGGCCAACCTGGCCTACAGAGTCAGTTCCAGCACAGCCAAGGTTACGTAGATAAACCTTGTCTCCAAAAAGAGAGTATCAACTGCATTTTTATTTGAAGACAAGGTATCACTCGCTATGTCACCCAGAATAATCTCAAAATCCTGGGGTCCCTCCTGAGTAGCTGGGTCCACAGGTAGGAGCTACTATGTCTGACTCAAAAAGAAAAAAAATATATATATATTTTTAAGTACTTTATAAAGAATTAATACCCTGATTTAACAAGTAAGGGAGAAAAATCACAAAGAGTCACAGATACCAACTCCTTCCAGTTGAAAGAAGGCAAATGACCTTTGCTCTTGTGTAAAGCTGCACTTACCCAGACAGCTGAGGCAGTCAGATGGGCACAAGAGGACAGCATGAATCTGCTCTCAAAGCCATGGCCATGGTTACTCTGGCTGAACAATGATGCTGGGTCTGCCCGAGTGGCCCAGAGTCACATGGGAAGTTTATTGTGGGACACAGTACCAGGACCCACTCTGCTCAGGGATAAAGAAAAAATTTCCTCAGATGATCCTTGGTTCATTTTGGGTGCAGAGCAGGAGGTGCCACAAGGCAAGAATACCACAAAATGAAGCCAAAAAAAAAGTGGGCTCTGGAATCCCAGCCTCAGTTCCATCAGATTTTACCCATGTTTGTATGTGAGGGTTCCATGTGAAATTTTATTTAAATAATAAAACAAGGAAAGCCACTATGTCAACAGCTTTGTAAGGATTAACCCTTCCTTCTGAGGTAAATCTTGTGTTCCTACAAGAGGGCAGCTGACCAGGCCAGCAGGCAGAACGGAAACCTTTCAATTCGTCAGCCATCAGGCCTCATTCTGACCTACAGGAACTCGTCTATACTTGTTGGGATTTCTATGCCAGGATGGGAGAGGTGACTTTGATAAAGACTAGCAAAGAAGCTTCTAGAAATTAAATGTGAAAAAGGAAAATGATGCTTACGTAGCCCGCTTCCACACCATTATCAGTTTGTCATCTCCCCCAGAAGCTAAATACATCCCACTGTTTGACCACCGCACACAGTTCACACATGCTGGGAAGAAAAAAAAATAAGGTGATGAAAATCCAATAGGCAGGCTTAATTGCATTATACAGAGTCTGCAAGAAGTAAACGGTTTATAAAACTACCTAATCTATTTATAGCATCTACTATGCAAGAGTCCCAAGGAAACAATTCAGTTAACACTAACTTTGTGTTATAACAAATGACCAGAATAGTCTAGAGGGGAAATATGCATAATCTGGGAATTGTGCTGAATGAAACAGGAAGCAGGAAGCTTATTTCTATGAACAGCAATAAACTTCATCATTTCCAAAGGGTTGTCTATTGAAGAAATGAATTTCAATAGGGATTATTCTCAAAATGAAACATGTACTAGGAAGGCCAAGCTGTTGGGAAAAAAATATAGCTCTTTATAACCTCAATTATCCAGAGCTAGACCTTTTAAATTTGGATTTTCCAAACTTGTCAGCAGTACAGGAGACTAACTGACTCTGTGTGTAGTTAAACTAAGTCCTCCCACCCCCAGGCTTCTGCTAGATTAGAGCCTCTGGGAGTACACACACAGATCAATCTTCAGGAAACATGAAATATGATGGACCTAGCAAAGTTGAAGCCAATGCATGGCCTGTGAGCAATGTAGGTTCTAGACCCAGTGACTCTGAAAGGCTTGTTGGGACACACAAGCAGAAGGGACTAATATCCAAACACCAGTAACTGTCAATGAGACTGCGGCATTGCATACAACAGGGAAAGAGAACATGAAATTGTTCTGGTCTAAAGGGTCCTGACAAAAGAGACTCTTTCTGACACAGCACCAATTTGAGGTCTCTTCCCCAGAACTCTACTGTGTCCAGGTTGCTGGCCCCAAAGCCCCATGGAATCAGGCAGTAACGACTCATGAGCAGGAAATCACCAGAGGTACCTGCAGACTGTCCAAAGATGGTTCTGTGGGCGGGCCGAGTCTTCTGCCGATTAACTCACCCAGGTGTGTAGCCAACATCTGTGCCTTCAGACAGCAGGCCGAGGGGAATTAACGCCGCACGGGGCCTTATCTTTCTAATTACAAACACATGTGCTAACCTTGGGCACTCTGCCAACACGCAAAGCCTGCAAAGGGCCACTCTGTAATACCTAAGTGATTGTCCATCTGGCAAAGCATCTTGGGAATATTTTCATCCTTCTCGTCATCCTCCTGGAGGACTGGCGACATATTCCAGATCACAACCTTCCCAGAATCCTGCCCTGGAATGAAGGAGCAAAAAATGTTCAATAAGCAAGGAGAGGATATTTGAAATTGGTAACATTAACTATAGAAAAATGCTCATTTAGTTTCTATAAACATACTTGACTAGATCTAAGTAGACTTATCTTGAATTATTAATGTAAGTGACATAAAAGGTGGGGGGAGGGACCTAACCTAAAGAGAGGGAATTTAATAGGAGCTGAGGCCAGACTGAAAATACAAATTAAGAGGGGACAGAGTCCCTGTCTGGCCTCTGGGGTTCTGTTTCTATCCAACACACAGATTCCTCTACAAAACAAAGAGGAAGAAAAGTCACTATCCAGGCCCCTTTCAGGTCTGTACATGTGCACTGAGGAAAAGGAGAAAAGCGCAGTCCCTACCAGGGTCTCCCTCCCCTTCAAGGTGCTGCCTGGATCCGGTGGCTGTTTCCAGAACTGACTGGATGCTTTGAGACCCAAATTTGAAATGTGCCCTGAACACAGGAAAAGGGGCTCATTACCTTCTTATCTGCCCTTTGCAGTCACCTATAGATCAACCAAAAGAGGGAATTCAGGAGGGTCAAGTTGATGCCAGCTGTGCTGAAAAAAACTATCTATACATTTTACTAATTATTTTTGTTTGTTTTCTATCTCTAGAACACAAATTGGGGGGGGGGCAATAAATGTCTGGAATGGAAGTTTCAAAGTGATTACTAAATGCTTGAAACCTCCTCCTATGTAAAAATATTGCCTAAATATTTCTCCCAGACCTGAGAAAAAGCCACCTCAACCGTAACATCCTTGTACCTGTCTCTGAGCAGAATGGCCTACTCTAAACCCTCCCAGCAGCACCTGGAGGTGCAGGATGGGAATCCTGAGTGAATGCTATTTCTTACCACTATAAACAAAGCTTGGTTTCTTGGCATAAAAATAGTGTTTGCTGTCTTTCCAAACAGAACCATGTTACCTCAATATTACAATAGATGCTTAATAAAGCATGTTGATAATACTATGGATGATATTTTTAAATGCTCTAGGCATTCTTTCTTTCTCAGTAACACAGTCCAATTACTTTGACCAGAAAGTAAGGACACTTTGGCCATACACTCTTTTCAACTGAAAAGAATACTGACAGATTCTACTTGTCTCTGTAACTGATCTTTATCTAGGGAGCCTCTTGCCAATTTATATCTAATAACTCTGGGTGTAGAGACATAAATTCATTTAAACTTTAACTTAATTTTAAAAAATAGTAATTAGAATGATAAGCCAGCTTCACAATATTTTTAAGATCATCTTACAGACCCCAAAAAGTATTCATTTTCAAATAGTATTTCACTCTGTAGCCTAGGCTAGCCTAGCTAGAATTTATATCTTCCTGTCTTCCAAGTGTTGAAATCACAGGCCTGTGCCACTATATCTGCTCAAAAAAAGTTTGTAATTTAACCCGTTCAAAATGTGTATTTTAAATTAAGTCACAGCCAAATTGCAAGGCAACAAGTTGTCTCTTTACAGCTAACCATGGATCAACAGGAGAAGCAGAGCATAACATGAAGTGATGTTCAAGCTACAAATGTACCTTGTCCTCCAGTTGCAAACTTGGTCCCATCAGGGTGAATATCAACTGAAAATATCGGCTTTCCTGGAAACAAAGAAAAACACATCTAGCTTGGCTAACTGGAAACAACAAATTCTCATTTTTCTTAAATATTGATTACTCTAATTTTTTAAATATTGATTACTCTAATCAATAACATCTCTAATTTTAACGCCTAGAACAAACAACAGGGTACAGATAATAAAACTACTTATGAGTAAGAATGGAGAGATCTAACACCTTCGGGTAGTCAAAACTGCTAGAGACTCACTAAGCAACATCAGACAGCTGAAAACCCAACAGAGACTAAGCATGCCATCACCAAGGGACCTGAACATATAAAGGCTATGAGCTGTCTGCAATAAGAGATCAAGGCACAAGTTCCTGTGGTCTGAGGACATCTTTCTGTCATGGGGTGACAGCTTGGAAAGAAGGGCACTCTCCATCCCTTCTGACTGGCTAGCTGTCATGAGCAGGCCCAATGGCTCATTAGAACCTAGAGACCTTTTGGTCCCTCAGAGTGATCCTCTAAGACTACTAGACATAAAGTGTGTAGCAACTCCCTCTGAGATAAATCTCTCAGTCTCAGAGGGAAGCTCTAAAGATTCAGAATCATCTAAAGGGAGATGAGACACTGCATACAAATTTCTTAAAACTTAGAAAGTAAATAATAAAAACCTTAGGAAATCCTTGAAACTAAAAGACACACTAGACCCCTGCCTCTGCAATTTTATGTAAGCAGTAAGGCCTACTGAGAGACTTTCAGACTAACAGAGCTGCCTAGAAGAGGCTCAGACCAACTGAGGATCCTAGAAGAAAGACACAGACACAGACACACATCCATCCACCTTGTATGGTGCATTCCAGATTTCCAGCTTTTATTAGCTGCCACCCATGCCAGGGTGGGCATTTGGAGATACAGCTACCTTTGAGTCTTCCATAATCTTGTATGCAAACCACCTCCCCTCCAAAAAACAACAACAACAAAAAAAAAAACTCACTGATTCACCAAGTTGGTCTTTGATAATATCCTTACTTTTGGATGGCCATTGGTTCCCTATATGGGATAAACAGACAATTGCCTACACACCCCCAGGAGTACTATCATACAACAACACAGAGAGTCCACCTTCTTCAAATTTTCATCTGGTCCTCTGTTAAAGTACACACTTTATTAAATTGAATGTTCAGTTGTTTCTGAAGGTAAAGAATTAAAGCAGGTTCTTAGAAACCACAAACGGTCCCTCTGGACCCAAGCCTGGCCAAGGAATTTATGGCTTGCAGGGTAGACCAAGTCAGGTGAAGAAACCAAAATCAAGTAGTCTGTGGAAGGTACTCTAAGGACCTTGTGCCTAGTGGGCATTGGTCCATTTCGCTGGTTGGCTTTCATGGTCAAAAGGACAACAGCTACATGAGACAGTAGTTGCTACTGAGCTCATACTACATATGTGAGTGACAGCTTAGAAGTAACAGTTAACTGAGCACCACCAACTACTGTTACAGAAAAGAGATGAAAGGCCATCAGCTCTAGGTGACTCATCAAGTAAGGTGTGAGCCCACAGTGTGTACCTGAGGGAGGGCTGTCCTCTCTGCCAGGAACCCCATACCAGTGGAAAATACAATAGGGAACCCAAAGGCAGTAACAAATATGGATCCTTGGTGATCCCCCTTGGCATCATCTTCAAGAGTGTCATCTGTCAATCAAATCAAGTATAAACTCCCACAACACAAATCAAGAATGACCAATAATCATTCTTACTGGTCACTAAGTGGTAGTGGGAGAAACAGCTGTGCAAGAACAGGTGCACTGGGTTCCCTGCCCATAAAGTTGTTTTCCAGGACCAGGATCAGTCTGTGGTACTTGATCCCAGACTCTCCTAGGCAGACGGGACCTTGCACGGCCAGCCCGCCTCCAACTACATCAGCAGAGAAGGACGAAGGCCTTGAATTTCAGACCCTTGGCCAGAGCAGAGTCAGAGATCCAGCAGACCCCTTGCTCAGAGGAGAAAGGAGACACACAATCGCTCTTGAAACAACTAACTAGGAGCTGCCTAATCATGAATCACTAAAGCCATCAGCACCAGTGCAAAAATACACATAATAAGAAAGAACAACAAGGCAACTCCAAAGAAACTGGTGGTTCTACAACTACAAGACCTGAACAGAGCAATGAAGAGGAAACAGAAGGAAGCAACACCAAAAACACCTTTATGAAGATTATTGAAGCCTTCAAAGAAGATATAAAAAAATTCCCTTAAAGAAATAGAAGAAAATATAAACAAAAAATTGGAAGAGATGAACAAATCTATAAAAGAAACATGCCAGGAACTAAAGACTGAAATAGATGCAATAAAAAAGGCACAAAATGAGGCAAAGATGGAAATAGAAAACCTGAAGAAAAAAGCTGGAACTACAGACACAAGCATAACCAACAAAATCCAAGAGATGGAAGTGAGAGTCTCTGGAGTGGAACACTCAGTAGCTGAAACAGATATATCAGTCAAAGAAAATACTAAAACCAAAAAAGCCATAACACAAAATGTTCAGGAAATCTGGGACACCATGAAAAGGCTTAACTTGAGAATAATAGGAATAGAAGAAGGAGAAGATTACCAGCTCAAAGACACAGATAATGTATTCAATAAAATCATAGAAGGAAACTTTCCTAACTTAAATAAAAAAAAAAAATGCCGATAAAGATACAAGAAGCTTGCTTACAAAACACCAATTAGATATGATGCCCCAAAAAAGTCTGCTCATCACATAATGATCAAGTCAAAAAACATAAAGAACAAAGAAAAAATTTTAAGAGCTATAAAAGAAAAGGGCCAACTTACTTACAAAGGCAGACCCATCAAAATAACACTTGACTATTCAATGGAAATGATGAAAGCTAGAAGGGCTTGATCAGAAGTTATACAGTCAGTAAAAGAGCATGGCTGCCAACATAGAATACTATATCCAGCAAAATTATCAATCACCAAAAATGGAGTAAACAAGATATTTCATGACAAAGTCAGACTTAAACAATACCTATCTACCAATCCAGCCCTCCAGAAAGTATTAGAAGGAAAACTCCAACCTAAGGATCCCAGATACACCCATGAAACCACAATCAATCAATAATCCCAGAGAATAGCCCAGAGAAAGGAAATACATACAAGCTACCACCAAAAAGAGCAGGAAATATCAACCAGTGGTCACTAATATCCCTTAATATCAATGGACTCAAATCACCTATAAAAAGACACACACTAGCAAGATGGATACAAAAACAAAAGCTATCCTTCTGCTGCATACAAAAAACACACCTCAACCACAAAGACAGACACAGACTCAGAGTAAAGGGTTGGGGAAAGATTTTCCAATCAAATGGTCCTAAGAAACAAGCTGGGGTTGCCATCCTAATATCTAACAAAGTAGATGTTAAGCTAAAAGCAAATAAAAGGGACCAAATTGGTCATTACTTATTCATTACAGGAAAAATTGGTCAATAGGAGATTTCAATCCTGAACATTTATGCCCCTAATAAGGGCACCTACCTATGTAAAAGAAACACAGCTAATGCTCAAATCCCACATCAATTCTCACGCCCTAATAGTGGGAGACTTCAATACCCCCACTTTCACCCCTGGATAGGTCAACCAGACAGAGACTCCACAGAGAAATAAGGAGTCTAAAAGAGGTTATGATGCAAATGGATCTAATAGATATTTACAGAAGCTTCCACCCAAATGCAAAGGAACATACATATTTCTCAGCTCCTCATGGAACTTTCTCCAAAATTGACCACATAATTGGTTGTAAAGCAAATATCAACAGATACAAAAAAAATGGAAATAATCCCTTATATCATATCAGACCACCAGGGCCTAAAAAATAGAGTTCCACAACATCAAAAATCAAAGAAAGCCTACCAACTCATGGAAACTAAACATCACTCAGCTGAACCAGCTCTGGGTCAAGGAAGAAATTAAGAAAGAAATCAAAGTCTTCCTAGAATTTAATGAAAATGAATCCACAATGTACCCAAACTTATGGGACACAATGAAAGCAGTCTTAAGAGGAAAATTCATAGCACTAGATGCCTATATGAAAAATCTAGAGAAATCTCACACTAGAGACCTAACAGCTCAGCTGAAAGCCTTGGAACAATTAGAAGCAAACTCACCTAGAAGGAGTAGATGGCAGGAAATAATCAAACTTAGAACTGAAATCAATACAATTGAAACAAAAAGAACAATACAAAGAATCAATGAATCAAAGAGTTGGTTATGTGAGAAAGTCAACAAGATAGATAAGCCCTTATTCAAACTAATCAAAAAGCAGAGAGTGTCCAAATCAACAAAATCAGAAATGAAAAGGGGGATGTAACAACAGACCCCCAGGAAATACAGAGAATTATCAGGTCATATTTTGAAAATCTGTATTCCACAAAAATGGAAAACCAAGAAGAAATGGACAGCTTTCTGGACAGGTACCATCTTCCAAAATTAAATGAAGATCAGATTAATTACCTAAACAGGCCTATAACCCTTAAGGAAATTGAAGCTGTCATTAAAAACCTCCCCAAAAATAAAAGCCCTGGTCCAGATGGTTTCAGTGCCAAATTCTACCACATATTCAAAGAAGAATTACTACCGTTACTCCTCAAACTATTTCACACAATAGAAACTGAAGGAATATTGCCAAATTCCTTTTATAAGGCCACAATCACCCTACTACCCAAGCCACTCAAAGACACAACAAAGACGGAGAATTACAGACCAGTTTCCCTCATGAATATTGATGCGAAAATTCTAAACAAAATTTTGGCAAACCGTATACAACAATGTATAATAGATATCATCCACCATGACCAAGTAGGCTTCATTCCAGAAATGCAGGGTTGGTTTAATATACGAAAAACTGTAAATGTTATCCATCATATAAACAAACTAAAGGAACAAAACCACATGATCATATCCTTGGAGGCGGAAAAAGCCTTTGACAAAATCCAACATTCCTTTATGATTAAAGCCCTGGAGAGATCAGGAAATCAGGGAGAATACCTAAATATAATTAAGGCGATTTACAAGAAGCCGACAGCCAGTATCAAACTTAATGGAGAAAAACTCAAAGCAATCCCACTAAAGTCAGGAACTAGACAAGGATGTCCTTTCTCCCTTTATCTATTCAATATGGTTCTCAAAATTTTAGCTAAAGCAATAAGGGAACGAAAAGAGATTAAGGGCATACAAATTGGAAAAGAAGAAATGAAGCTATCTTTATTTGCAGATGATATGATTCTATAGATAAGTGAGCCACAAAATTTCTCCAAGGAACTGCTACAGCTGATAAACACCTTCAGCAATGTAGCAGGATACAAGATTAATTCAAAGAAATCAGTAGCCCTTCTATACACTAAAGATGGAAGAGCTGAAAAAGACATAAGGGAAACATTACCCTTCATAATAGCTGCAAATAGTATTAATACCTTGGAGTAACTATAACCAAAGAAATAACAGACCTATTTGACAAAAATTTTAAATCACTGAAGAAAGAAATTGAAGAGGATATCAGAAAATGGAAAGCTCTCCCATGATCCTGGATTGGTAGGATCAACATAGTAAAAATGGCAATTCTACCAAAGGCAATCTACAGATTCAATGCACTGCCCATCAAAATCCCAACACAATATTTTTTGGACCTTGAAAGAACAATACTCAATTTCATTTGGAATAACAGGAAAGCCAGGATAGCCAAAACAAATTTTACTCAACAAAAGAACCTCGGGAGGTATCACCATCCCTGACTTCAAGCTATACTATAGAGCTACAGTAATAAAAACAGCCTGGTACTGGCATAAAAACAGACTTGTGGACCAATGGAATAGAATTGAGGATCCAGACATTAACCCAAAAACCTATGAACACCTGATTTTTGACAAAGAGGCCCAAAACATTCAA